>CM067062.1:715000-944692 GCA_033980235.1 Diadema setosum
GTTGTAGCCCGACCCGACTAACCCCAGGGTGCTCCTTGTACACAGTTCGCATTTGGCGTTCGGGCTGTGTTTGGCAGTTAAGACTATTCTATAGCCCGACCAGACGCCTTGCAGTTGCGAAGGACACTTGTGTATAGCGACAGGGCTGTTATTACTGTTAAAAGCCTGAGTAGTTGTGATGTATCCGCAGGGCCAGGGTGGTCAGTTTGTGCAGTCTGGATTGAATTTGTTATGTTTCAGTGATTATTGAGCTTAGACTTGAAACCATTTACTGATTTTGCCTCGGCAGCTTCCGCACAAAGGCTATTCCAAGTATAGTTACACTGTACTAGAACCTCTACTCTCTGACTGAAAGAGATCAACCTTTTACTAGTTCGACACCTTCCTTTGGTGATTCTAGTTTTGCGTAAAAACACCTTCCTGTATACATAGACCTAATGGCCCGAATTCACGAAGGTGGTACAAATGAAACCATGGTTTAAACCATGGACAAAAACCATGGAGCGCCGAGTGTCGCACGGAATATTTCGTTACGAAATTGGTCATTTCGTCGACAAAATGACCGTTTGTTAATGAAATTATCATTTCGTGGACGAAATGTTCATTTAGTTACAAAATGTTGTCATTTCGTTACAAAATAATCATTTCATTGACGAAATGACTGATTTCGTAACGAAATATTTCATGCGACACTTGGCGCTCCATGGTTTTTGTCCATGGTTTAAACCATGTTTTCATTTGTACCACCTTCGTGAATTCGGGCCATAATGGGTAATTCCATAAAATAGGGACCCACTTTGTGACATGCCTATTTTGCCAATAAAATCAGAAAATCAGATTTTTGTTCAACATAATTTAAAAAAACATATATATTGAGTAAGTCCCTTGAAAACTGACTGAAAATTAACATTCTAAACTGAAATTGAAGGAAGTCAGCATACCAAATTGCTGTGTATGGGGAAAAACTGGTTCACCATGTATAAAGGGGACACCATTGGTATCCCCCTTACACGGTGAACCATCCATTTTGGCATCTTACCACATATATAGTTCTATGTTTGTTTCAATAGAAGTGATTATTTTGAAGTAAGAAATTAACTATACTATTGAAAAAATGACACAACCCCTATTTTTGGCCAGGAAAAAGATTCTTCAATGTTTCTCGTGCAAGGGGGACACCAAATATTATTTTTGCTTTTTTTTTTCTTCAAATTGATAGAGTGGTCAATTTTTGATACACCTGTTGTACCTGTTACAAAGAAACCACAGCTACATTGTAAAATATGCCAATGAGGAGCAATTATTGTTGTGATAAGACACAAAAAATTAGCTATCACTGTGCCCCGACGTAATATTTAGGGGGACACCAAAGCCACATGTGTGAAAATTATAATTTGGTCTTTTTTTCAAATTTGTTTATTTTACCCCAATTTTCTCGTGAAATCTTTTAAACTATGTGATTGCTACCAAAATAACAACAAACAGTTCAACACTGGTCCTTAAAGGTAGGGGATACCTTTTACAGAACTCCCAAAATGCAGCAAAACATTAAATATGAACCTCAGGGGACTTGTTTAGGCCACTGCTTAGAAATTTGGAAGTCAACAGTTATCTACAATTTGAATAATGCACAAAACTCAACTACTCAGTAGTTCTGTGTGTCAGCCACACTTAAGCCTTTTTGTTACAGTCTTCTGTATTTTTTATCTGTAAACACAAATCTAAAAGTATAAGAGCTGATGTACTAACATATAGAGTGTGTGGCAAGAATATACCTTACATACATAGAAATGTTTGTAAGTTTTGATGAACTTTATTCACAAAATATACATGATGGACACACATGCAGTGCATGGGTCTGCAAAGGTAGCCTACATGTAGTAATGTACTGGAATTTATGGTGAGCCGGTCAATAAAAATGTACTAAATGTTACCTTCCACTTTCAATACTTTATGGGAGTTTCTAAAATGATAATCTCTTCAACATACCACTGTGTTTACACAACTCTTCATTTAAGGCATGAAAATGGGATTCCCTACCTTTAACATGGATTCGACACTCATAAATTAAGGTTTCTTGTGTAAGCAATTATGGGGACACCAAAACTTACACGTGAAACGTCTTTCTTGGGATTTATGTGCGCAAATGTGTATCAATTGATGCATGAATTATATTTCAAAATGTTCAAAATTTGTTCGTCTTTTATCATTTTTGACCCCTTAAAGGGGAAGGCTAGTAACTGATCAGTGGGAATCAGTGGAAATGCTGGGAGATGATTTTTCCAATCCTTATGGGACTCATTCAAGAGTTCATTGTATATCTATTGTTGCGTGAAAATGATTTGATTCAGAATGGTCTCATATTCAAGTAATGTGCCGTTTAATGCTTCCAGGTTAGCGTCCCTGGTCAGGGACGGAGCATTAATCTGCACATTACTTGAATATGAGACCGTTCTGAAGCAAATCATTTTCACACAACAATAGATATACAATGAACTCTTGAATGAATCCCATAAGGATTGGAACAATCATCTCCCAGCATTTCCACTGATTCCCACTGATCAGTTACTAGCCTTCCCCTTTAAAAATAGAGTTTAATCCACAAACAAGCTGTAAATCTGTCTAAGTGGTGTTACAGTAAAATATCACACAATTTTGCCCAAAAACGTTGTGATTTTGCACTTTTTGTCAAAATTCATGTGGAACTTTGAAGAAGCAATTTCTATATTTTACTTTGAAAAGGAAGATACTTACCTGAATAAGAGTATTCAGAAGTAAAATTGATTTAGGGTATGTAATTTTTAAGCAATGACAATATGAAGCAAATAGAAGGGGCATTTAACTAGTGGGACCCTTTTTAATGGAATTACCCATATACATTTGTACAAGGACATTCATCGTATTGTTAATCAATTCATGCACCTGTACACAGAACATCTCAAAAGTGCCACAAAGACATTTTTAACATGCTTCACTGCTTTGATCCCATCATCGTCGCCACCAGCAAGCCGGGAGAAGAACAAAACAGAGATTTGAGAAATCTAAAACTATATGCGCAGAAGAAAATAACTCGCAAAAATTAAGTAAAGTGGATGTGCAGTTGTGGTGTATGTTAGGAAATCATGCCTCAAACAATTTTGCTTGGGAGAAGCAGGCAGGTTTTAAAGAAAACTAACATTTGGGCAGAATGATTGTCATTTGTGGTCTCAATATTTCATTTTTCCGCAGCTTATTCCAGAGCAAAAAGGGACGGTAATGGTAGAGAACAGGTACATGTATAATGTATCTTGCCATTAGGCAAATGCGTGTGCGAAAAGGTGCAAATCAGCAATTACCCATCTTTTGACACAAAATTGTCATGTTCTGAGGTTTTGCTGCTCCTCATCAATCATCTTTCGATTTATTCAAAGACATTTCCGTCTGAAAAAGGCACATCAGCGAAACAAGACTGAAATGCGGGAAACGATTCTTTTGTTATTGAAGATACATGATCACAAAATTGTTATTGTCTAGACACCTTGATGTACTCATTAATATGCACATAATCATGTGTCGGCGACGATGATTACATCAAAGAAAGACTGCCGTGAACAGTCCACGTATATTAGGTCCATGCTGTATACAACTTAAACTCATGACCGCATGTAACTTGATTATTGATAACATTCATTGACATCATATCATGCAAAATCTTGAACATTTGAATCATCTGAATGTTCACATCGATACTGTAGGGTAGGAATCCCCAAATACTTGAGTCTCTCAGAATATGACAATGATTTTACTTCAGATACCAACTTTGTTGCTCTCCTCTAAACCGATTCAAACTTTTTTTCTTTTTTTTGCATCACTCTTTGACTTTGCATCAATATAGTTCATTCCATACACAAGAGCATTATTCCAAGAGTGGCCTAAACTAAGGCCTTTGCAGTACACTTGTATGTACAAATATGTAGGACAAACACTTCCCGAGTCAGATGAGTAAAAGTCCTTTTGATCAGACCAAGTACTTTATTCACCTTTGCAGCTACTTTGTGTACATGAAGTGTAAAATTGAGGTTAGGAGAAAAGTACACCCCAAGATCCTTTTCCTCTTTGTCTGTCTCAGTAACCTCAAGATTATTATTCTTGTCATTTGAATGCATCTGATATTGACACACTCAGCTGCGCAGTAATTTTGAAACTGACACACCTACCCTAGAATTGACAATACATGTGAAGTGCACGTAATGCTTAGCTACATGCATTCATAATCTATGGTATCATTGTTTTGCTGTTAATGTTTTATGACCTCTTTTTTCAGTAATATTTTGATATATTCAAATCCCCAGTGAAGAGTGAAAAACCACTGTGTGTAATTTCATGTGTGCATTTTAGTTCTTTATGCGCAATGCTATAGATGGAAGGGTGTCAGTTTCAACGTAGATCTACAGTGTCAATGTGTTGGACACCTGCCAATACTGTATGCGCTGAATATTTCGCGAGGTCTTTATTTTTTGTGAATTTCGCGAGTCGGGTGCTGTTCGCGAAATTAAAGACATGCGAAAATATTGACTCTGACCCCAACCCGAATGTTACGTACGCATGTACATTTCTCCGTGCAGTATAGGACTCCATGATCGCGAATTTAACCACTCACGAAATCGTCGAGATTTCCCGATTCGCGAAAATTTGGACTCGCAAAATATATGGCGTATACAGTACTCCCTGCCTCGCACCTGCTTCTCGCTCAGCAAACCAATCTTGTGTTGCCATGACACTGTGTAGACACTATGGTAGTACTACATTTTGTAGATCTACTCTCTAGATAACCCGATCTTACCCTGTCTATGTTCCTTTTTCTTACAGTTGTAGTAATTACTAGAGGTCTAACGTTAGGCCCTATCAGTCAATATTTTCATCTTCACCACTGGAATCTACCATCACAGCACACACACTATTCACTACAATAGAAACTCCATCTCCACTTGCTAACTAGTTAAGAGTTTCTAGCAAGGAGGTTCCAGAGATGGAGTCACAAGCTAAGTGATACAGTACAAACCAAGTCTTATTCGAGGTTATTGACATATATGATTCTTCTTGTGAAGTACAGTCCACCTTCTGCCCAAGTTCTGGTGTATTGCATACACTGTATATAGTACACACGTCTACTAGACTCATCGACCACATATTTTTAGTTCGACACCCTCGTGCCATGTTTTTTGTTTTTTGTTTTGCTTATAAAATCAAAAGTATGCATGGGACAGGGCACTTCCTTGTAATATGTAAAACCTGACATTTCTCGGGGTTGCAGCTCATTAATCAATCCTGTTGCCATCTCTCGAGTAAGTTCAGATCTTCCTGCAATTGGTTGGAATCTTCATGAGACTTGATTTGGTGTCTGGGCATGCAATCATCTGCAAAAAAAACTAGCAGTGGTGAAATCACTGATGGAGACCAGGAACAGAAGCGAACCCAGCACACTACCTTGTGGAACACTGGATGTTACAGGTGATACGTCAGATGTCGAGCTCTCAAGGATGACTCTCTGTGTTCTGTTTTTCTAGAAGTCTTTAATCCAGGTGTAGGTGATACCAAGGATTCCATAGTAAGCCAGCTTTTATGTGAGTCTTCCATGAGGGACTTTATCAAAAGCTTTTGAGAAATCTAACAGGATGACATCACTCTGACATATTGTCAGCCATTGTATTTAAGTAAAGTTTAGGTTTTAGTTTTACATAGATCTAGACTATCAAGACACTGCTAGAGGTCTACCTAGATCTGGGGGTCTGGATCTAGACTGCCTATTCCCTTTGAATTTGATTACATTGTATCTCGTGTTCATTGCCACCACTCAAAAATATTATTTTGAAGCATATGCCACTGCACTGCCAAACTGGATCTGCTCCACAGATATAGTAATATTAGGAAGACAATGGATTCATGTCACATACAGTAAAGAAAATATGCCAAGTGTAGACACTACTGGTAGCTTCACTTTTCTTGTATACCACTCACTGGTAATGAAAGCTCAAGCCCTTCTGTTGTACGATGCAGTACAACGGGGCGACTGGGGCCTTAGGGGGGCTATATCACCTGATACTAGAGGCTCTACAGGTTAATATCAAAGCTGCGAATCCAGTCTAGGGTAGCATGGAAGAGCCCTTGACTTGCCTCTGAGAAGGCAGGGGTAATGGTGTTATCCTAGCGGGCCTTAACATACGTCAGTGACGAGTTGAGAGAATGTGTGAACTTTTTTCAAAATGAAAGTTTGTGAAATTTTCTTTATATAAATTTTCCCTATAAGATGTCATTATACACATGTGACATCATAAACAATAGTTCTCTCAGCTTCTCATACAGTAGTGACTGTATGGTGTGAGATTCTTCTCAAAGTTTCACTGATTTGTTCTACTAATAAGTATTTTTATATGAATTAATTGCAAAAACACAATTTACATTGAATTTGTACACAAAATCATGTTTTTGAGCAATTTTGGGGGTCGACAAATTTTTTTCAAAGGGGCATGGCTTGAAAGTGGTATGCCTGGGAGCGACAAATTTAGTCTCAAAAGTTGCATGATACTTGAAAGTAAAAGGTCATGAAATGTTGCGGCGAGAGCATCATGCGTTGCGGAATAATCACGCAAAACGTCGAGGGGGGAGAATGCCCCCACCCCCTGTGGGAATAGGGTAAAGTTTTTTTGTTTGTTGTTGTTTTTTTTAATGCATAGACAAACTTTCTAAGTACAGTTTAATTGGCTGGTATTTTTACCAGTGTGGTAGATTATAAATGCAAATGGACATCATGCCCCCGCCTCTCAAGTTTGCAACATTCAAGAGTCTGCAAGAATTTGTGGAAGGTGAACTTGCAATACTCTGGTGAGCACGATACCCCCTGGTCTCTTGTTGAAAAATGTACAATCATTCATAGGAGGAATGTGTCTCATGGTTGCTTTGGATACTGGTTAGCAATGATGACTGCCTGGAAGGTCTAAGCTTTCAAACATCCTCCTCCATCATACATTGTACATCCTGGCTACAAAACACACTAAGTGTGCCATGGCTGGACCTATTGTTTGCACTGAACACTTGGCCATAGTCTTGGCTGTGTAGGTAACTGTGGTTATTACTGAAGCTAAGTCTCCTCATCCTGCATTAACCTGTTGAGGACGGACTAATTTTGCTGCAACATGCATTCATCAATCCCTGCCCGAGTACTGTATACAATGTATGCCATATATTTCGCGAGTCTAAATTTTCACGATTCGGGAATTCCCGACGATTTCGCGAGTGGTTAAATTTGCGATCGTGAAGTCCTGTGGTGAACGGAGAAGAGTACACGCGTACGTCGCATTCACATCGGATCAGAGTCAATATTTTGCGTGTTTTTAATTTCGAGAATAGCACCTCACTCGCGAAATTCGCGAAAATAAAAACCTGGCGAAATATTTGGCGTATACAGCATACTCGGAACTTGTCCTCAATGGGTTAATGCACATTTGTAGATTTGATAGACTGTTGAAATTTGCATTATTTTTCCAAGATCTGTGTCATGACATAGCACAGTCCACTCTGCAGCCATATGAATGTCAAGATTCTACAATGTCTGGATGTTTATTGTAAAGATCATTGTAGTCATAAACCTAAACATGCAGGTAATCATTTGCATTTGCAGTAAATTGAGTAATGTTGTTATTTACATTGCTTGCAAAGCATATTGAATGATGCATGTCTCAAGAGACATTTGGGAGAAAAACTACATTCCTTTGACTCAGTTCACATTTCTACAAATCATGAATGACTCCCTTTATTTTACTTTTACTGTACATGATGTGTAAGCCAGCTTACACAATAACGAACTTATCACAATGGATTACTTCAAAAGTACAGCATATTGTGCTTTTGAACATTTTGTACTAGTCAAGCAAAATCTTTTTTTCATATGCTTTTGATCAGTTTCTTTGTTTTGTTTTTCACACCTTCAGATTGATCAGCTGAAAGAAGAGGCTCGTCAGATTTCTGAATTGCCTGAAAAGGAGTATGATGTGCTAATCACCAGTCTGAAACCTGACCTGAGCAGACATCAAACAGGTTTGGAAGAACCCTGTTCTCATTTCTCCAGAGAGGAAGAGTCTGCTCCATGCCACATGGCTGCCACAGATGTGGCTGTGGAGACCCATGGTAGACCACATGCATCGGCCCTGACAACAACTCCCAATGACACTGATGTACAGGCAAAACCTGGAGCTAGCTGCGAAGCAACTCTGCGAGCTGCCAGTCATGTTGCAAGAGAACATTCTACAGACCCTTGTAGCGATGAGTGTGTGCTATCTGTAGGGAATGAAGTCACTACTGCTGTCATTGAGATGACTCGAGAGGAGGTGAAAGGAGCTGAGAGCATGAACAGCCATGCTGCTGATTCGTGTGCAGACTCAGGACATCGTGCAAGTAAGCACAGTGTTGAGGAGGTTGGGGCTATTCTCCCATTTGGACTAAAAGAACAGCCTATGACAAATAGTGTCAAGGATCAGCCAAACCTTGTGCAGGGAAATGCAGAGAAAAAGACCAACTCACCTAAAATGCCTTTATACAAGTCAAGCTCCTCTTGCAGTACTGAACAGGACAAGTCAACATTGCTCAAGTCTGCAGCAAGCATTATTGATGACTGCAAGTTTCCAAAGAGCTCAACATGTCCAGAGCCGGAATATCTTAGCAACCACTATGATGCTACTGCTCTAAATGTTTCAGACCACAGAACTCTGCCTGAGGAGAGGACCAGTAAGGAGTGTGTTGTTGAACGTGAGATGCTTCCCCTCACTCCAAGTAGCAGGAGAAAGGAGCAGCCTGGTGAGCCAAGGATGCAGCTTCTCACCAATGGTGTCATTCACAAAAGTTATGGCAGCATAGACTCTACTGATGCTACTCTTCCAATCCCCTCTGTCTCATCTCCTGAGGAGGATACATCCCCAGCCCCAGCCCCAGCCCGAGCCAGTAGTACTACAGATGCCCTGGAAGCGCCCACTGCCCAGACCAGTCAAGACACACCAGAGGAAACCACTAAAAAGAAAAAGAAGCGAAAAAAGAAAAAGAAAGGTAATTATGTGACTCTAGGTGGAAAGGAGTAGGACAGCCAGATCAATGGTTTGTAGTGGGTACATAAAGTAGTAGAGTAGAGAAATGTTTGTGAATAAATCATGTAACTTTGCAAGTATTGAGAGACTTTTCAGGCATGCTAAGGTACTACATTGAAAGTGTTTGCTGGATTGCCTGGGCCAAGTGAAAATCGAAGTTGGACAAGTGGTGCAGAACAATGAGAAACAATGCTTGCCCAAATTGGGCATGCAAAAAGTCTTAAAAGCCAACTTCCCCCTTCAAACCCACGAAGTCAGCCATACAAAAGCCATAAGATAATAACTGCTTAGTGATGCAATGTATATCATTTCATTTGAGCAACATTCTAACACTTGCATGAAGAAGCTCCAATGCAATGCAACATCAACACTTGATCAAACCAAGTTGTTACTCCAATATGTTAAACACGTGAATCAGTGTGTGCTGTTTGTTTATCATACAGTGTACAATTGTATGTGACTGCATCACAAAACGAACAAAACGTTGCACCCTTGATTTTACGAGAGAACTCAAAAAAAGTGAAATGGGTCAACTGAGTCAATCTTGAATTTTTCACATTTTCTGAAAGAGCTATCCTTCTACATTATTCTTTAGTTTGGGATCATAACAGTAATGGGAAAGTGTGTTTTCAGCAGTTTTTCTACAACCCTTTTTTGGGGGAGAGTAGAATGACCAGGTGTGTCTTACAGTCCCATTTTTTTCATTTCTTGAAATCCTTTACACACTCTTCACTTTCAAATCTAATAACTTTTGGAGGGATAACTCCACTGCTTTGAAAGTTGGCATTAATAATGGACAAAATGTGCTAATTGAACATGCTCAATTTCAGCCTTATCTGATAGTCCCTTCATTGTTGTCGCTCTGGTGGTGTACATCCTGTGTTTTGTCCCTTTCATTGCACAGCTAGCACGGCTTGGTAAAGATTAAGCGCTTGAATAGACCCTGTACTTCAGAGCCTCTTTTCTGAGTTCACTCTTTTCCTCAGTGTGTGCTTTCTTTCTAGTATTTAAATATGTTAGGGTCGTCCATTTGATTTGAGTTATACATCATTTTAAAGCCTAGAGTCTGCTCTTTCAGAATCTGCCCTCAACTAAAAATCCATGTCTCGCGACTTTTTGTTGGTTTTGTGGTGCAGGGTCACATGTTTGTACATGTATTTTATCAAGCCCTTGACTTGAGTGGTTTCCTATATCATTTTCTTATATTTTGAGACTTTCTTCTTGGGCAAGTAAAATTTATGTTTGGGCAAGTGTTCTGCAACAATTTGAAAATCTGCTTACCTGACTGGGCAAGTAGTGAAAAAAAGAAGAAGTTATGTAGCATCCTGCATGCATCTCTTTATTTCCAATATTTTGTGTTTTACCTTGTTTTATCTACCGAAAAGCGAATCTTTTGAAAAGCAAAGTTTGAATACTAATTTGAGGTGCTACAGTGGAAACTCAGTGTAATGAGATCCTTGGGACCAAGCCTATTTGTTCTTTATATCAGATATTGTGTTTTATATCAGTAGTCAATAAACAATACAAAACAAAGGAAATACAGTTGTAAATTCATTGGGACTGGAGAAATTGTTTGTTGATATATTTTGTTACATCAGATCTCCTTATATCGAGTTTCCACTGTACTGATTTTATATTTGGAAATGAGCATTGTTTTACCCATACATTGTAGGATAGCACACGCGTATGTAAATGGCAGGATAGTCCACAAGGGGTTTGAGCATGTCACTGTAGTATGCTGGAATTCTTGTGCAACACCATCAAAAGCAAGCAACATGCTATTCAACATCCTCCAGAATTTGCTACATGCTCAAAATTAGATGTAATCACACATGAAAAACATTTGCATAACTTTTAGAGCTAAACATCAAAGTACGGTACTTACAAAGTTTTTGTGCAAATCATGAGACAGAACATCGAACTTAAGCACCACAGCAGGAAAAAAGTTGCTAAATATTGAGCACTACAATGTATGCGCTTGTGATGTGTGCTGTGCGCACATGCAATTATCCCAATCAATGATGATTGTACAGATGATCAAAAATATTGAGATCAATAGCATGCTGCAGAGGAGTTGTGCATTGGAAAGAAATGCATGCTTCATTGCAGTTCAAGTAGAAAAGTGACCCCCAATGTGAAAAAATAAAAACAAGAATAAAACAAAGTATAACCTTGTTGTATTGAATTCTCCATGCTCGATTACACTTGACAGAAATACATTGACTTTTGTACATTATTAGGGAGAGCAAAATGCAGAGATGTTGAAAATACACTGTATACATGAGGTGTTCCTGTGGGCCTGAGGTGCAGGGCCTTTGAAGGGTCATAACATGTTCAAGTATTCAAGCCTTTGTCTTGATTCTAGATAATTTGTGCTTCAAAATGGAGAATAAGAGGAGGGCCAAAACGGTGACCTTAATGTTTCATGTGGGTACAGTAGTCTGTGCAGAGATCAGTTTCATTGTGCAGCTTCCCTTCTTCATCACACTTAATAACTATCTCTCTCTCTCTGTCTCTCTCTCTCTCTTTGCCTGTATCTGTGAACTCCTCTTATCTGCACCTAAGGTACATCTGAAGGTGACCCAGGCGTTGCTAACTGCTCAGACCATGAGAGTAAAGTGCTCACTTCCCCTGGAACATCAGGAGCAGAGGATTCCAGCAAGCCCTTGACCCCAGTCGAGGTTTCAAAGCCAGTCCCAAAGGCCACTCCTGCTAATGGACCCAGTGCACCACAGTCAAAGACATCTGTATCAAGCAAAAACAAAAAATCTGACAATAGATCTGATACTTATTCAAAGAAGCAAATAAATAATGGGAAGAAACCCTCAGGAGCAGTAGCTGAGGACAGCAAGTCAGTTGTTACTACAGAAAGACTGTCAAACAAGCCCACTACTGTCAGCAATGGACCCAAAAAAGCAGACTTATCGAATGAGATTGATCCACGCAGGACTGTAGATGAGGTATGCCATGAGAGGAAAAACACTTTAAAGGTGGAAAGTAAAAAATGGAACAGCAAAGAAGACAATACTTCTAGCAATGAGTCAGATAATGGACTGGACATTGAAAAAAGCAGTGAGGATGCCAGCCTTGCAGCCAGCAAAGACAGCTCAATAGATGAAACATACCAGGATGATGATGATAGTAATGGGAATGAGTGGCAGACGTATGGTCAAAAGAGGAGTAAAAGAAGAGCTTATGCCACTGAAGATAGAAACAATTTTTTCCCCCGACCCTCTTACCCAGATGGATTTCGCCGTTCTTACTATAGTGGCCCTTTCGATCCACAATTGCGGAAATCTAGTAGTGAACCATCAGGCATTTCCAAGTTTAATGATGTCAGTGATAGCAAGCCTATGTACAGGCATTCTTCTTTTTCTCGCCACTCCCTCTCGCGAGAAGAATTTCATGGTTTCACTCAAAAGCCAGACAGTGCCCCTGCAGTGGAAACTGTTCCAAAACCACCCATGCCTATCTCTGAGAACTCTTATGCTGCCAAGTTAAAATCTAAACCACCAATTGTACCGAATGGAAGCAGTAAGAAGAGTCAAGAAGGTGTAGGAAATGTGCCAGACATACAAAGTGCTAGCAGCAAGACGGAGGAAGGTAAACCTACTCTTGCTGGCGTGTCTTCTCTCAACAAAGAAGAGTCAAAGATGGCTGAGGAAAAGCCTGTTGAAAGAGAATCAATCAAACCATGTGAAAGCAACATGAATGTATCATCCTCAACAGCAGATATGAGTAGAGGACTTGCAGAGGGTCATGGTGTCATGAGCAGTGTTCCCCCAAGTGCTTGTGGTGGCATTAGTGCTGCCACAGCTGCTAAGTCTGCTAGCCTTCCTCGTGATATGGGACGCAAGCCAGGCACTGATGTGACAAAGATGGACAATACTAGTGCAGATAATGTTGTGCAATATCTAGACTTAGAAGACACATATGCAGCACGCCTTAAAAATAGTCTAAGTAAGCCAAGTGATGCCAAACTTTCAAGTAGGGCATCAAGTCAGCATCCTGAGAAACTGCATGGCAGTGAGTGCACCAAGCCGCCACGGTCAAGTAAGCTAGAAAGTAGCCACAAAGCTGTCAGTCTTGACTCAGCTCAGCCTGTTCCAGCCGTAGTGCCAAAGAAAACTGGCATTGCCAGTAGCAAAGACAAGGACAACATACGATCTGTCAAGTCAGAAACGAGCCTTAATCTGACTTGTGAAAGTACTCCAGTCATCCAGGATAACTCCTTCCCATTTAAAGCAGAGCCAGCAGCAAGCTTTGACATAATATTTGGCTCTGTGAAATTCTGTGAGAGTGATTTTGAACTTATTGATGAAGTTGTGCAAAGTGGACAGCAGCCAGAGCCCAAGTCAGAGGCAGAATCAACTGCTGACTTTGTCCCTCCAAACAAACCTGTGATACCTAGAACACAAACCTCACCCTCTGCAGGGAAACAGGTCAGCTGTGAGGAGCTTGAGAAGGCTTGGATTGCTAAGAGCCCGTTGTCTGAAACCAAAACTGGAGACCAGAGCAAGAAGCCAAGTACAAATAACACATCTGCAGTGCCATTAGTAGGATCCAACCTTGTTGCAATTTTGTCGGGTGGTAAGACTATCAACACTCCACCCCTAAAAAGGAATCATACCAGTAATATGAAGAGTTCTGGGATTGACATGGTTCCTGGGTCAGTGGTGCAGAAGGAGTCTTCTTCCACACTCCGCAACCAGAGGCCACACTGGTCTGCAGGCTTCAACCACACAGAACTGGCCGACATGCTTCTCAAAGGTGAGAGTCAGAAAACAGAAATGGGCAGATAATTTGAAGGGGGGGGGGGGAGACTTGTATGGCTTGCGACATGAAAGCTGAGCAACAGTGGATATAATTCACCAGTTATTAGTTATACCTCCCTTCACTTTTCGGAAGCAACATTTTATTCTCGCCCACTGAAGGGAATTGTATCAAAATTGGCTGAAGCTGATTTGTGTTGGTTGAATATCAGGTCCGTGTCAAATGTGTTAGGAGTGATCCAATGAGGCAAGGTCATCTGATGAAGGAACTAAGCTTCACCTTCTTAGGCCATTTTTGGTTGCAAGTTGAGTCAAGTGTCAGATAAGTTTAGAGTTGGTCTGTATATGTTGTGCTGCCATCACTTGGTTTAATTTCATGTCAGCATTGTTAGAAAACAGTGTTTGCTCTTATGCTACTACCTGCAATGTACATGTGATCACAGAGGGCTGTAGGGTTTCTGAAAGGAAAAAGAAAAGATGCTATAAAAACAGTTATATTTTCAATAGTAAAGAGAGAATGCGTTCAAGCTACACTGTACCTAGGCTTGGAGTACACTGATTGGACAAACACATTTTTGTATTACTGCGAAATGATGGTTTTAAACACAAAGAATTGAAGCACACGAGGCCATTGTGTTGCTTATTGTACTTAAGTGGCAATGTGGAAATCAAAAACTATGATGAAATGCTTGATTATTATTCATAATAATTTTTCATTGTCAATATAATTTTGTAATGTCAATCTGCAGCTAATGCAACTTTTAACCAGGGCTCGACACTAACGGTGGCCCGGTGGCCCGGGGCCACCAAAAATGAAAGTCGGGCCACCAAATGTCAAAAAAGGGCAAATTTGGTGGCCCGCCTCGGGCCACCAAAATATTTTGAAAAGTATGTTAATAAATTCGTAACTTTTTGCGCCGGAAATTAGCAGTTAAATTTGTTCAAAGGATGGATGAAAAGGACTGAATGAGTGCCTGAGAGTGAGTGTTGCGAGTTTGTTGAAGTTTATTTATGAGTAGATGTCCAACTTCTAATTCTTACTATCATAAATCTTAAATATTTGACTCATTAAAAAAAAGGACTTTTAATGTTTTTTATTGTTTTTTTCAGAACACCAAATTTTTCTCTCGGGCCACCAAAAATTTGAAATTTAGGATTTTGGTGGCCCCATCGGGCCACCAAACAAAAAAGTTCGTGTCGAGCCATGTTTTAACTATTGGTGTACCTGTACCCATACAAATGGTATACAAGCGTATATACTGGAAGAGTATTGAATTCATCAGAAGTTTGAATTTTAAATCGCTACAGAGATTTTATGATGGTAACCTTTGCCCTTGGTCCTACATGTACTTAGCTTTGCCCCTTATTGACGAAAAGACTTTTTGCGTTTGATTCAAATATGATCTTTTCCGCACTTCGTTCATCTAACCAACTGTGGGACCCCTTATTGCTTTACATGTAAATGATGTGAGACAAGTATCTGTCATACTGTCTTAACCGGTTCTGTCTTTTGTGTGTCTTTCTGCAGACTGGGAGAAGTTGAACTCGGAGCTGACTAACCAGTCCTCTCACGTTGTCTTCTATGAAGAGGATTAGGAGAAAGCAAAATCATTTTCTCTGCATTGTGTCAGTGAATTTTCTATCATCTTGTGCATTAATTTTGTATGGTTAGAATGGAGTTATTTTCTGATGAAATCGGATTATTAATATTATGTGACAAAAGGTTTCCTTTTTTTATCATGATGATTTACAATAGTATTTGGGCTCATGTGCAAGTGACCTTCTTGTTTTATTTGTCATTACACAGTGATTATTTTCAAATACAATGCTCCAGTTCTAAATGTTCACACTAATTTGTATGAAAACAAAAATATTTTTATGTGAAAGGCCGTTAGTGAGATTTATTATTATAATCACTCTATTGTTTGCCAAAGATTTTGTTTGTTGTGCCCTGAAGTAAGTAAGACTGCTGGCGCTGTAGACAAACCAATGTGAACCACCGAGACACCCTCATGTGACATGGGATGCTTGTCACCTTTTTCTCTCGCCCATAAATCAAAGAGCATGGACAGTGCCAATCAAGTCAATCTGAGCATTTGTGTGTAGTACCCAAAATGAATAAATTTAAGCAGTGAATATTTTCCTCAAATAATGAAATTAACTGTAGAGAGCCAGATAGAATCATTCCACAAAGACAGAAATGATGATCACAATGTCTGAGGGATGTACGACTTAATCTTTGAGGAGTTTGATAAACCTTAATATGAGATGGTACTTAAACCTTCATTACTACTAACAAATATTGCAGTCATAAGGGACAAACCAGGTGCCAGTTTGAATGTGTTTATCCTTTAGGTGTATGGTGACATTTGCTGGAACTTGTACAAAGATGTCCACATGAATTAACAAGTAACTTGTGAGACGATTTCAGGAAACATTCTGATGGAAGTGCATTGTAGTCACCGTAGCTGCAGCGGCATCTGTCAGTCCCATGCTGAATTGAGACCACAAGATTCAGCTTGTGTCCTCGTTAGGTATGTGGAAGGTGGAGATTTGTGGGCTCTTTAGCAAATTACTAGTAACCTAAACATGCAATGCTACGTTTACACCATGTTACCAGCAGCCAATGCAGTCATGTTTTAGGCCACCGTTGATAAAACTGGATGGATGTGGGATGGGCAAACGTAGCAGGTTGTAGCTCTCATGGATGCCTTATCAGATATTTGAACTGTCAATAAAACATTTATCATGGTAGTCACGGTACTGATGAGAAACCTAGCAGACCGTAGTAATAGGGGTGAACGCAACAAAATGTGACAGCACTTAAGAGGCCGTAACTAACTGCCACAGGAAATATGGTGTACCGGTAGTTTAGCCCGACCTGACCAGATGCAGTGAGAAAGGGGTCTGATAGCGGCATGTTATCTGAAGCAGAGACTGAAACGAACAAGTCTAGAATCTGGTTTGGGGGGGGGGGGGGGGGGGAGAATCCATGATGTACTATGTTTCAGGGAAACGGGGCTGCCATGGCTGCTGGGAACATGATGTAAACTTAGCATTACTACCTAATGTTCAGAAATATTGATCAAAGTGCTGGTAAAGTGAATGCAATGACACAATGTTACTCAAATACTTCTCATTCGTCGTGGAGAGGCAATTTTGCCCACATCTTGGTTTTTGAGCTCTTTACCGCTCCAAGAATATCCACCAACTGCCAGGTTCACTGACAGGTTAACTCTGATTGCTAGTGGAAACATCTTTGTAGAGGCAGCTTATTTTCTCACTTACACAACCTTCCAATATGCCCAAGACTATTACAGTGTATTTTGTGGCATGCTGCAGAAGTGAAGGTTCCCAGCTCATAGACAGAGAGGATTAGTTTTGTTTTCCTGTTTTTGTTATGTGTAATGTTTTCATGTCAATACAAGCGAGAATGTATACCAACCAGGTAGCAGTTATACTAGAATGAGGGTAATATGTTGATCAAGAATGCATACAGAAATGCCAGCTGTTACTTTTTTTTGTGGTATTTAGTAATGTTTTATTTTTTGCCCCAAATACTTTAAAGGGACTGTACAGTACTGGTTGAGGTAGGGATTCATGTTTGGAACATTCCTAAGTGAGCTATTGAAAAGTCTCTTATGAAATATGAAAGAGCATGTAATTTTAAGAAGGATTCAACGTTTATCTGATGAAAATTGGTTTTCAAATGACTGAGATATCCAAAAAAGTGTTAACAATAAAAGGCGACATGCCACAAATTTATTAGGATCTCTTTGTTTCACCTTGTTTTTGGATATCTCAGCCATTTCAAAACCGATTTTCATCGAATAAACTTTTGATACCCCTTAGAACTGCATGCTATTTGACATCTCATAGAGTGGTTTCTGAATATCTCGCAAAACGTTAAAAGCTAAATCTTCACCTCGACCAGAACTGTACACACCCTTTAAGTTTCATGGTAAATACCTTTTTTCTCCAAATTCTATAATGACAAATGTCTATTGCAGGTAATGTAAAAAATGATTATTTTGCCGCTGAGAATATGCTTTTTCAGTCATCAGAGTACTGTAATGTCATTTACCCGGTTGGCATCCCTGTATATGAGAAGGGTTAACCCTATTCTAACTGGGCTATTTGAGACCAAGTTTTTACTGGGGGGTCAATTTGACCCCCCCCCTTCAGATCTCGGCCGCCGATCATGCGATCGCCGCAAAATTTTGCCTGAACATAGAGCCGGATGTCAACTACAAGATTACATGGTCATACAATAGAAAAATTTTGATTTCATATTTTTTAATAAATTAATTATGCAAAATTAATGCATGAAATCATATTTTCACCTATAACTCCATCAAAAAGACTGAAGGATTATTAAATTTTTGTGTCAGAGTTCCTGAAGACACATGGAACAATTTTCTAGTAAAAAAATAGCGCAATCAAAATAATTTTCTTTTGTTTTTTATTGTTTTGTTAATTTCTTATGTATTTTCTTGTTTTTTCGATCTTTTGTTTTCTATTGATTTTTGCCAAAATTTGTTGGAGGCACTTTTTCAAGCTTATCTACATTAGAATTGATTTATTTCAATGGTTAAAAGTTGAAATAATCTAATTTATATCAATTAAACAAAAAAACACAGTTTGCATTGGATTTGCACACGAAATCATGAATTCGAGCGTTTTTCGGGTTGACATGCATATACAAAACATTGCATAACTTCAGAACGGTGTACCCGGACGTCGCAAATTTGGTCTCAAAATATGCGGGAGACTCGAATGAAAAAAGTCATGAAACGACGCGGCAAAATCTTTGTGCGTTGCGGAATCATGGTGCGAAATGTCGGGGGGGGGGGTCAATTTGACCCCCCCCCCCCCCATTTAGAATAGGGTTAATCAACAGTCATGTAGGTGAGGATGTATCAAGAACAGCCCTGAGTTGGATTACATTTCCCCCTGCCACACAACTAGTACTATCCCTTGCTAGTATCGAACTCTCTGATGTCTACTGCATCTTGTTGATTGAGGCTCATCATGATATACATGTTGCTAAGTACATTGGAACATCTTTACACTATAATAAGCTGCTTTGGGACCACTGAAACTTTCTCCTTATATCAAGTATCTTATTATATCAGTGATATAAAGAAAAGAATATAAGGGGAATAGGACCTGCAGAGTACCTCATTATGTCAGGTATCTTGCTATATCTGACCTTGTTACAACGAGGTTCTACTGTAGTTACTGTAGATTAATTAGAACCAATATTTCTTCTGTGTAACTTACCATAACTCTCTGCCTCTTAAAATTTAAATTACCAAGGTGACAATACTTTCTAGCATCCATGACTTGGGATTTTCAAAAGGTGTTTTCTCTTTTAATTCATTTACGGGGTGTCTGCCAGAGAGCAAGGTTTTGCAATGAAGTGAGTACTATTCAAGGCTATCTGTCATTTTCAGCATGCAAATAGAGAAGGTAATGGGAAAAGGTTTTGTACATATAGAGTTCACACACTGACCCGATGTACAGTACAGTGTCTGTGTCTGTGAGTAAATGATAATGTATCAGAATTTGGTAATCAAAGAATTGTGGATGTCTCTGAAGTAGAAGGGTGTGAGATATGGTGAATGGAGGGACAGTGTAGGACAACTGTATAAAGTATCTACTATTGCAAACACACACTAGCATATGTTTGATATGCCTCCCTTAAGTGTTGTTTTGTAGCATGCTTCTGTAAATTTTACACATTAAGAGTTATGTGAATAGTTTAATTGCACTCATTAAAAATGAAAAAGAATTTTTCAAAAAAAAAAGGTAATTAAGAGTTTAAAAAATGTTTATACAAAGATTTGACACAAAGTGTGTGTGATTTGGAAGGAAAAGCAAAGGCATATATTTTGATAATTACAGAAGGAAGAAGAGATTTATTACTATGTAACTTTGATCTAAAGTTTGATGCAAAGCTTGGCTATGATGCTCTCTTTTCTTTAATATCTACATCAAGACACAGACCAGTCCAATCGCTGTCTAGAGACAACTCACAAATGTGATATGAAACACTCTGTCTTCGATGAATTTTAATATTTTCCTACCTTTTTTCCCCTTCTTTTTCAGTAGCATCAAACTTTTTTACTTGGAAGCCTGAAGCTGAGCATGAATTGGTCAATGATTAATGCCACAAAGTACAGTGCATGGCATGAACATGGGAGGGTGGTTTCATTTAGTGTTCAGACCACTGATTCACTCTTGACCTTTGTATACATGTCTCTGTGATTGAGAAACAAAGCCAGATATGTGTGTAATGAATGGAAAGTGGTTTGTTGACAGAGGGCGCTGTTTGCTAGGTGGTCAATCAGCAAAATGACATGCCTATTTACACATTGTCTATTGGTTGTCATTGCAGCCATGACCCAAGTCATTCGAAGCTGATGATAAAGGAGGCTGGTGCTGCTTCCCCTGAGTGGCAGCATGTGTTGTGACTATGTTGCTAGTGTTTGTAGGCCCTGTTGAGAATCAACCTGCCTGGTATTAACCCATGGGCTGATATGTTACTATGCCATGTCTGCTTGGCAGGGATGCTGTGTTGGATGAATCAGTGCTGTATGTATCTGGGGGGCATTTAATGAAGCGTTTTGTCAGATATTTCGTCTGACAAACTGTTAAAAGCTGCTGAAATCCTTGCATCTGATTGGCTGAGAGCAAATTTGTCCAACAAAGTTGTCAGACAAAATGCCTCATAAAATGCCCCCCTGATGGTGGCCCTGAAAGCAAACAAAAAATCACTTTCTTAGGGCAACTACATGCCATGATGTCACAAGTTGATATTCATCCATTTTCCTTGACATAGGACAATCGTTGACCAATTTGAATCCGATATTGTCACCTGACGTGTTTCAAGCTACTCAAAGAATGAATGATGAAAACTCCTGTGCTGCTTGTGAAAAAAAAACATGCACTATTTGGTTATATGCAAAGCATTACCACAACCACTGATATCATTTTGCAGTGTTCAAAAAAAGTCCATACTGAGGTGGATGATAATGCTTGAAGAAATTTGTTTGTTTATAACTGCAACTCAAAATGAACAGCCATTTATTCCTTATAGAGAGTGGGGTAAAAATTTGTTAGAGAGAAAAAAGAGCCAAACCAAAGAAAACAAGTGATATATGACTGACAGAAGTCCACTGTGTAAACTGACCTCCCCACTCAGCTTCGGTTTAATATTTCCAAGAAATGAAACATGGCCCACACTGAATGTACAGACTTCTTTCAGTCAGCCATTAAAGACCATTACGAAACGGATGAAGCAATGTCCTTGATAAAGAAGCCTTTATACTGGTGATATTTGATTTCATTTGAGACTTTCAATACTGGTTTCCGACAGAGTTTAGTGAGTACCAGTACTTGTCATGGACTATAGTAGTATTCCCTGGTGTAGACAGCTGTGTGTGGTGATCACCATTCAGTGAGCATAGCATTATGGCACTATGACATGGAAGTGGATTAAGACTCAAAAGTCATTTCACATGGAAAAAAAACAACAACCCCAAAACAAAATAAAAAGGGAGAAGTGTGTTATTGTATTTGAGTCTTTATTCTGGAGGAGACTGAGCAGCTCAAGTTTTTAAATACTTGACTTCCAAGTGATAGAACATTCTTATCATGCAGGTGGCACACTCTGTTTGTTGGAATGACAGACGCTGTCAACTTTGGTGTCATTACCATTACATGAAAGGCTGTCTGTGAATGAAGGCAAATGTCCAAATATTCTTCTCTACTGAACTATTGAGTGTGGCGGCTGATTTCAGATGTGGAACTGAAATTGTAAGAAAAAGCCTTGACAATAATGTCTATTGTAACTGATTTCAAAATGGAAAAACCATGGTTTACTGATAAACCTTATTACGTTTGACCCACTAAGCTCCTCTTATGACCACTCATTCAAATAGAACGTGTGTCCTGAATCTGTGCCCTCAATTTAAAGTCCGTCATGTTGACCCACACTGAAGAGAATTCCCGATATGCGTAGAAGACTTAAGTCATGATGGATTTATAGTGTAGTGCACACAGAGAATTCTAAGATGTGAGACTATGAGCATAGCTAGAGCTTGAGCAGTCAGCCGCATGATGTGGGTCACTTGTCGTTAAAGAAGATACTGAGACTGTTAAAGACTTCTTGAAATGAGCCTAA
Source organism: Diadema setosum (assembly GCA_033980235.1). Classification (NCBI taxonomy): domain Eukaryota; kingdom Metazoa; phylum Echinodermata; class Echinoidea; order Diadematoida; family Diadematidae; genus Diadema; species Diadema setosum. The sequence goes on from CM067062.1 coordinate 737,074, forward strand.
ATCCAAAGGAGTACTAGAATGTCAATGAACCTAAACCAATCCGGCAGCAAACAAAGAGTTATAGACTGTCCATGTTTACCTGTCAAAAGTTGTGCTATTGGTGTACTTATGCCGTGATATCATTACATGAACTTTATTTGGAAATAATCATCTGCAGTTGTGTAATTAGAAAAGTATGAGATCATGAGAATGAGGTGAGGTTGAATCTTGTTTGCATGTTTCACTTGTTTGTAACAAACACAAGTGGGTTTAATTGAAATGCAACCCTTTCTGAGACTGTGAATGTATTGTAAGAGTGAGATTTACTGCCAGGAAAGTGAAGTAAATGATAGCTCTTGATACAATCTTCAATGCAGCTCTATTTTGACTGACTTTTCACTGAAAGTTGACCGTTGAAACTTTGTCAAACTTTCATTCATATATTGAATCTACAAAACACACAATTTAAGTTACGGGAAGAAAAGGAATCAGGGTGTTTTACAGTGTTGATGAAGGGAATGTCTTAATCTGTACTTCAGCTTTGTTTTAATCTATCTTGGTGGGAGTTTGAATCACTAACTGCATTTTAAGATACGTGATATTTTGGAATTTTCACCTTGACCACACCCATCAAACTCTAACTGTCATCCCAATATATACCCCTCCCACACTTACTACACATGCAATTTGTCCATTGTCAGTGTATCACATTATGTTGCAAAATTTCAGTGCATCACTTTTGGTAGCAACAAAGAATGAGGTAGTGTACCTGTTGCTACAGGTCAATGTATCACTTTTTTGTGGCATCAAAGTGTGTGTCAGACTGCAATGGACCATAGCCAATACTATTACCAGACACTGGATAATACATGTCGAAGTGCCAGCATACATTTTTTTATCCACACACTACAAAACTGTATTGTACTACTTACGGGAGTCAATTGTGTGGATTTGCTCATTGTTATTCCATTGATAAGTAATGGCTCTCATTGGCAGTGTCTATAAGAGGATATAAAAGTTACGAAGATGCTTCATGAGAGTTGCATAATTAACAGCAATTGTCCAAATAAGACGTCACCACATTGTATGTGTAGATTATCCATACATGATTATTTCTTTCATTTATGAATTTTTTGGGGTCATATTTTTCACTTCACCTTCTGCATTTAATGTGCAATTTTTTGCACAAAATGTTATGAATACAAAGAGTTTGATGACCTAAAGTCATCTTCACTTTTACCTCTAATGATGAAGTGAGTCGACTTCCATGACACTCCTGCATCCCGAGTGTTGTACTGAAATGTCAACAATGCAGGATTAATCTCATTCATACTATCAAGCCAAGCAAATTAATGACCTAAGATGTTTGTTGCAGTGAGTGTTTCCCCATCTTTGTAGTGTTTTGAGTTGCAACAAAGGTTCAACACTCCATCTACTCTATGATATACTTGTGATAGCATTTTTGATGCTGTATTACATGTACTTCATCTTTGTATTTTTTCCTTTTATTTGTCAGTGTGTGTGTGTGTGTGTGTGTGTGTGTGTGTGTGTGTTTGTGGTTGTGTGTTGGAATAAGCAACAAGCCATTTGAAGTAAGTGCGTAATCTGTTGGCTTGAAAGAAAACTTGGGGACAGGAACTTAACAGCTGTACAAGAAAGGCACTCAAAATTCATTCGATACATGAGTGAAATATCATAGGCTTCAGTCCTGAAGTATGTGCCAACATCATTTTTTTTTTTAAATTGCAAATGCGTTTGTGTAATGCAGTTGACTGAATCTTATGTTGCCTGTTTCACTGCATACTGCAAGATTCCATTGTCTTCAGCACTTTGTTGCTAGTTCATATTATCTTCACCTTCAGTTCTGTTTAATTATATGCAGAACATGAAAGTGTAGACATGTGTGGCAAGTGCAAGACTATCCTATTGCAGTGGCACTCAGCAAGCAGAGTGACTGAATAGACTGTTCTTTTCAAGTCATTTGTGTGTTATTTTGTTTAAAAATTGAAATTTTAAATTCAGTGAAATATAATTAATGTACACTGTAAACACAGAAATTATCAGTACATGTACATGTTTTGAAATTTGAAAAAAAAAAAGTGTTGTGTAGTAATCTACATCATGAAGCAGAGCAGTTGTGAGCATGCAACTTAAATGCTCTGTGATAATACCAAGTTATATTTGGTGCATATTTGTTCAGCTATGAGGGGACTCCTATTTGATTTGAGATGTACACTGTGCATAAAATGATAATTATAGTGTACATGTAGTATGCATGTTGCTAAATTGCTTAACTGAACTCCTTGTGTGGATACACAGAGAATGTCCTCGGCTCTAATGGGTGTCAGGAGTGTTTCATCCACTGAGAAAACTTGACTTCCACTAGATCCATGCTTTTCTTACTTTTTATGTTTTGAGATATCTTGACACACATCTTGAGCTTGCTTCTCATACACAACCTTGTTTGTCAAGAACATTAATAAAGGGCCCTAGGTCTAATATGATGCTTAACATTCCTTGTATGAGTGATGTACAACTTCAATGAGCCTCCACCCAGTCAGCTGTAAGCATTTTAATTTGTTGCCAAAGATGGTATTAAAAGAAGCATCAAATTGGGCCAAGGTTCAGCTGCAAAACAACATTCTAACCTGGATGTAACATATCATTTGAACATCATTGAGTGACTGAAGTATTTGATCCCCTGGGCAGCAGTCATGGCCTGTCTGTTCTTTACCACCCGGTGGTCACAATGTTACAATCTTCTTTACTTCCAAGTTTCTTACAAAATATGGAAGGCCAACACATTGCTTTCTGTGTATTCAGAATGAAGTTGAAATACAGGTTGTGTTTTTAGGTATCTCCAGTCCCAGATGAAGGTGTACTACACAAAGTGTACATCAAGATGTCAACTTGCAGGAAAGTGTTGACAGAACACCTCATGTAGATCCCTCGTTGGGGAACTCTTATTCCCCTCTCAAATGATGAAGAAAGTGCAGCAGTTTTCATGAAAGTATACAACTTATTGAATGTAATTAACTGTCATGCTGATCATTTCAGCCCCCAGCTCTAGGAAAGAATTGTTGCAGATTTTGTTCAGAGGTATTTATAATGAATGCTAGAATTAAGGTTATACATATATAAATATATATGAATATATACATAGTCTTCTAGGTATCGCTTTTAGTAAAAATGCACTGTTCGAAAAGTAATTAAATTTTTATGTTGAAATTGAGGAACATGGAATGTGCTCCAAGTGAGAGCATTTATTGTGTAGGTTTTGCAATCTGTTACTGTGTAGGTATTTCGCTTCTGATTTTTAAGGAGTTCTTGAGTTAATTTTCTATAAATATGATTTGAATGGCTACACCATGGGCATGTCATGTGGGTTCAAAGAAGTACAAATACTGGCAGGTGACTGCTGAAGAGTTGAAAACAAAGCTTGGTTTCTTTTCTTTGTATTCATTTCACTGGTTGTTTGGGTGCCTAAGAGGTGTGTGAAAACAGTTCTTTTAATTTTTGCAAAAGTGACAATTCTACGTACTGTATATGCTGAATATTTTCACGAGTCGGGTGCTATTCGTGAAATTAAAGACACAAGAAAATATTGACTCTGATCATGCTTTGAATGTGACGTATGTGTATACATTTCTCCGTTCAGTACAGGATTCTATCATCGCGAATTTAACCACTCGGGGGAAATCGTCGGGAATCTGATTCTCAAAAATTTTGACTTGCTAAATATATGGCATATACAGTATGTGGCAGTTGTCATATCAATAGATGTGGAATCTTGTTACATGTTAATGTACAGTTATTTAGAGGTCCAGTGTAACAAAACCCTTGTTCAACAAAGTGATTTTGCAGGTCCTCACTCTCCATATTTCTTTGTTTTTGTGCCCTAATACACCTGGACATTACATGTATGCCCTTTGGTCTCATTCAGGGTCATATTTTCCTAAACACAAGCTCGCACAATAAGACAGCAATGCCTGTCAATATCGTACGTGATAGAAAAAGAAAAAAAAAAAAAGCAGAACAAAACTCATTTCCAAGATGATAAAGAGCTTTTATTTCCTCTTGACAAGAAACAATAGGGTCTATATGGTCACTTTCTCATAACAAATATATGTGTACAGGCAATAAATCTCAAATAGAAAAATACATAATTGCAAAGTGTCGATAAGATACAAAAAGATATGAGATTTCTTCAAAGAAACCTCACAAATAGAAGAACAATGATACAGAAAATATAACCCGACATTCTGATGTCATGAAATTTTAAAAAGCAACCGTGTGCACACTATTTCCAAAATGTCGTTCGGTTCTAAGCTGAACATCTTTTACATGATGCCATGTAACTTCCTACAGCAGCATAATTAAAGACAAAACAAAAACAAAACACACACCACACATATATGGCTGCATATAACTAGCAGTAAGTCACACATACCAAATAGTGTACTACACAAAACCTATTAGCACAGAAAGGTATTTAGATCTCACCCACGCATATATTCCTTTGGTCTTTTCCTAGAAACAAACACATTGCAAGGCACGAGTCTTGACAAACTTTGTTTTCTACCTTAAATTGTGCCATATTTGCATGTTCCTCTCTTTATTCACTCAAATTGGTATACCTTATATCCTGAATGCATATCATGCTGGAAAGGTTTCAGTTTCATCTATGTTATGAAAGACTAGACAAACAAGTATATGTATATAATATACTGTATTGCAAATAATGATACAAATCATGTTGTATTACCTAAACATTTTCTGGACAGCAGAAAGCTGTGCCTGTAATCTCGAGTGCCCTCATTTCTATGTTGAAATAAAGTGAAGGTTTGTTGTCTTGGCATCTTTTCAACTTTCTTCACAAAGCATGAGGAGCTATGGTTCCATTTCCAGCACTGATCCTTCCTCCTACTGAGTTTCAAACAACATTTATGCAGAATTCTATCTTACAGCAAGTAGATATCACTGCTGCATTTTCCGTTTTTCGTTCGGATTATTTTTGAGACTGAATACGTGACGTGTTTTACAAAAGTGATAAAGAGCCAAAGAGAATATGAATTGAGTTGAGGCGTAGAAATTCAAGGCATTAAAATGCTATTTGCAATTCTAGCGTTTATTCCATTAAAAAACAAAAACAAAAGCAAAAGCAGAAGCATAGAAACATGTCTTTTTTCCAAGCATTCTTTGGATCACATAAAATTATTCTCTTTGGAAATAAAAAAAAAAATAAGAAGTCTTCGAAGAGATAAGCAGACTTATTCATATCTTTTGTGTCCAGAAAACAGACCATTCAATTCATTTCAGAGAATTTGATTAAGCAGAAATGACCTTATTTCCGATAACACTTCTTATGGGAATAAGGATATCATTCCCATTTACTGACACCACCCCCTACTGTCCATATCTTGGACTTTCTTTCCACATTGAAAGTTTGTTTCACAATAAGCTTTGCAAGTATACACACCATATGTGTTTCTGTATTACACAGTAATAGTTATGCTAAAGCTAACATATAGAGTAGAAAAGAGGCTTCTGGGGAGCTATGTTCCTAGATGATGCAAAGAGCTTGTGATGTAGTTACTCTGACAGTTCGCTCTTCACTGCAGCAAAGCTCACTCATCTGTGTCAACCTGCTCAATGCCTCGCTTGGTGGCAATGTTACCCAGCAGGCCGTGTGCAGTGTTGAAAAGGTTGATGGGTGTGGTACCATCGGTGATGAGTGTGGACTTTAGACCCAGGGAGGACAGCAGCTTCACCTGTAACAAGCATCAAAAAAGTTATCAAGATTATTATCTATAGTATTTTTAGAGGTGCATTAAGAATGCATGTTTTAATTGGTCCCTCAATTTGCCTGTGCAATATCTAATATCCAATGAAACACAATGACAAGAGCATTAATTCCTCATACACTGTAGGTTACTGTGATAAATAGTCGTGCTATAATATATTGTATTTTGCCTCATCTGTTGCATACACATTTGCTTGGTGCGCAAACTCTGGCTACAAGTGCAAGTGACAACTTACTGCAGAGTCTACTTCAAACAGAACAACAAGAAAAACTGCACTTGTTAACCCTATTCTAACTGGGGGGGGGTCAAATTGACCCCCCCGTCGACGTTTCGCGCCATGATTCCGCGACGCGCAAAGATTTTGCCGCGTCGTTTCATGACTTTTTTCATTCGAGTCTCCCGCATATTTTGAGACCAAATTTGCGACGTCCGGGTACACCGTTTTGAAGTTATGCAATGTTTTGCGTATGCATGTCAACCCGAAAAACGCTCAAATTCATGATTTCGTGTGCAAATCCAATGCAAACTGTGTTTTTTTGTTTAATTGATATAAATTAGATTATTTCAACTTTTAACCATTGAAATAAATCAATTCTAATGTAGATAAGCTTGAAAAAGTGCCTCCAACAAATTTTGGCAAAAAAACAATAGAAAACAAAAGATCGAAAAAACAATAAAATACATAAGAAATTAACAAAACAATAAAAAACAAAAGAAAATGATTTTGATTGCGCTATTTTTTTACTAGAAAATTGTTTGATGTGTCTTGAGGAACTCTGACACAAAAATTTAATAATCCTTCAGTCTTTTTGATGGAGTTATAGGTGAAAATATGATTTCATGCGTTAATTTGCATAATTAATTTATTAAAAAATATGAAATCAAAATTTTTCTATTGTATGACCATATAATCTTGTAGTTGACATCCGGCTCTATGTACAGGCAAAATTTTGCGGCGATCGCACGATCGGCGGCCGAGATCTGAAGGGGGGGTCAAATTGACCCCCCCCAGTAAAAACTTGGTCTCAAATAGCCCAGTTAGAATAGGGTTAAGACCAATATTTCCTGGTTTCCCGTGCACTGCCATCCGAAATGATATCATTAATTGAACTTCCTTCTTCCTCTATCTCCTTGGTTCTTGAGGCTATGTGCAGTATCTTTCTAGTCACTTACAAAAATGATCAGCTCATTACCTGAGAATCTTACAAGTCAAAACTTGCATAAATGTTAAAAAAAAGAAGGAATTTTCAACTGTCTTATTTACACTTCTACAAATTGTCCCATCCACTTGGTGTCAGGTACTACATGTTTTTGATGTATCTATAAACACACAGTAAAACATCACACTCGTTCTTAAAAACAAACCCTTTTATGAAATTACTTTATACATGGTGTATACAGACAAACTTTGGTGTTCTTCTGGACCCTCTACACACAGTTTGGAAACACACACAGTGAGAAAGAAACTCTTCACAAAACATACCTGCATCTCTGGCCCAGCAGTGGCGATAGAGCGGATGGTGTCAGCACCGATGGCCTGAACCATGTTCCTGAATTTCTCAGTGTCAATATCTGCCATCTGTTTGGCCTTGGTCACCTCCAGAGTGTTCTGCTCACGGATGTACTTGGTCTCAGCCTCCCGGGCACTCGTCAGACGCTGCAACTCAGACTCCTACATAGGGACACCAAGAATTAGAAGTCACAGATTAAGATGCATGCAAGGAATGCATGATACTACACAAAATACATATACATGTAATCACATTTTTCTAAAATTTGTCTGCTGTCGCTACTTCTTGTCATTTTTGGTTTGCGCGTGTCTACAAAATCATACCAGGGCCATTACCCCCGGCTAAATACTGATTAGTGATAAGGTTAGAGTAAAGATTATGGTTAGGGCTAAGTTTAGGGTGTAGAGTTTGGGTTAGGGTTAGGGTTAGGGCTATTTTCAGGATTACAAATAGGGTTAGGGTCAGGGGAATGTCTGGGGTAATTGCCCCGAGGCTAATTGCCCTAGACCCCTACAAAATCCATCACTGCATTTATGAAAAATTTTCTTTTGTAAAGCCTACGGTTTCTTGAGTCTGTTTCAAAGCTGATTGTTACTGTGTAAATAACAATTCACCATACATAGCTTACATCTTTGTGGTACTTGGGTACCTCATGTATGAACTCTGTTAATAGCTATTCACTTCCTCATCCACTATCAAAACCAAAGTACATGTCTTGTTAATGAAAGCTTAAGGTGTTACGTACATTTCATGAGCATTTTACATGCAGGTGTACTTCATATCACCTCAAAGATTGTTCTCTACTCTTCTAGCTTTTAGTCTGTAGCCAAGGCAGTTGTCATGTGACTTCTGATTTCTCACTAAGCTTCTCATATAATCTCATCTCCACTCACCGACTCAATCTTGGCTGCCTCAGCCTTCAGCCTGGCTTGTTCCACAGCAGCCTCTCCCTCAATCCTGGCTGCTTCAGCCCTGGACTGAGCCTCTGCCTTAGCCTGCCCAGTACTCTCCACTGCAGCACTGTTGGCCTGCAGCTCTAGCAGCTCCTTGCGAGCCTTCTCAGCCTCGGCTTCGTCCAGGATCTTTTGACGTTCCAGCCGCCCACGGGCCTCCTGCTCCAGACGCTCTGCCTCGTGCCTGGAAATGGTTTGAGAGAAGATTCCTGGTAACAACTTAGATCAATCAGGGGACCATTTCATGAAGTGTTTTGTTCAACAAATTTGTGAGACAAATTTGCTCTCAGCTAATCAGATGCAAGGATTTTAGTAGCTTATTACAGCTTGTCAGAAAAAATATCTGACAACATACTTCATGAAATGCCCCCCCCCCCAGGAGGGTTAATACATATCCTCATTTTCCCACAGTACATACGCCAAAGACATAAAATGTAGCTTTTAGCTGATTACTTTGACACTTTCAGAAACTAATACAATGATAAAAGATGATTAATCCAAACATTTTGGATACTGCCAATTCTAATATGATTAATTTCATTATGAATGAACACTTGTCCCAGTAATTTGTATGTTACTTGAAATGAATTAAGTCATTGCATCTCATCTTGGTCTTGTATTTTAAAGTAGTTTTGAAGAGACTTCTGTGTCAACTTCCACCTTTATCTGCTGCTTTTGAAGCTGTTCATAGTCAGGCCCTTCTTCTAGAGTTTTTAAGGATAAAGTAATGGGTTTGGTATTGGTGTAGTGTGTATGGTGATATGACAGTGCAAAAGGAGTAGCCAGGTTTGCCTACCTAGCAGCGGCTTCCTGTGAGTTGGTTGTGATCTCAATGGCCAGCTGCACAGATTTCTGCAGAGCATCCCTGGTCCTCTGGTCCACTGGCTCCACAGACTGGATGTCAATGGAGGTGATGACAAGGTTGTTTTGGGGGAACAGGAACTTTTCGCGAACCTTCCTGTTGTCATCAAAGCCAAAGACGGAGGCACGGATGATTTTAGCCGAGTTCTGCAGTTGGGGAAGAATGACAATGATACCGTGATGAATGAAAATCAAATGTAAAGTTTTCTATGGAGTTTTACAATAGAAAAGATACAGAGTGTAGTCATATCCACTGGATTTCACAAGCAAAGTTTGACATCTCTGCAATCAAACCAATAATTGATAAAATCACCAAAAGAAGATGAAGTGAAGTGTATTAACCCTAACTTACCTGGGCTATTTAGCAAGCTTGAATTCCTGGGGGGGGGCCATTATGGCCCCCCCATCAGATCTCGGCCGTTGATCGCGCGATCGCCGCAAAATTTTGCATGAACATAAAGCCGGATGTAATCTACAAGACTGCTAAGTTAGATTTTCAAAAAATTAGCATTTTTTATTTTAAATCAATTAATTATGCAAATATATGCAAAAGACCTCATTTTCGTCTGTAATTGGCTTATAAAAGCTTATGGAATGCTGATTTTTGGTGTAAATATTCCTAGTGACATTCCAAACATTGGCGCGTAAAAAAAAATTCAGTATCAAAATTAATTTCTTATGTTTTTTATTGTTTTATCAATTTTTTATGTATTTCATTGTTTTTTCGAACTTTTGTTTTTGTTGTTTTTTTCAACAGAATTTGTTATACACATTTTTTGAAGCATAACTATACTAAAATGAATTGATTTCAGCCATTAAAATGAAAAATATGAATCTTTATATGAATTAATTGAAAAAACACAATTTGTATTGACTTTGTACACAAAATCACGTTTTTGAGCGATTTTGGGGTTGACGAAAATTTTTTGAAGGGGCGTGGCTTCGGAACGGTATGCCCGGACGCAACAAATTTGGTCTCAAAAGTTGCGCGAGACTTGAAAGTAAAAAGTCAGCGAGCGGCGCGGTCAAAAAATTTTGCACGCCGGAATGGTCGCGGAATTTGTCGAGGGGGGGGCCATTATGGCCCCCCCCCAGGTAAGTTAGGGTTAAGTACCTTGTGGAAGTCATCAAACTGGACTCCGGCAACAGCACCCCTGACCCTGGAGGCAATGGCTTTACAGGCGTCTCCCACAAAGTCTGGCACACTGAAGAGTTTGGCAGCAGCTGCTGGGTCCTTCTTGTCAGTCACATCAAAGTGCCTGCATCATAGAAACAAACAAACAGGCTGTCATTTCATATCACATGTGATGATACAGTATATACATGCAAATTCTGTGTGTGGTCATCAATTTTTCTCAAATACAATTTGACAATCACAGTTCTGACCGGACAACATACAAATCTTTGTTTTTCAACTTTTGTTTTTTCTTTGTTTGTTCACTGGAAACTGTCACTGACCACTTTTCTACCATAATTAGCACAAAATCAATCAATGAAAGTGATTAATTGTAAAAATAATCAGGTTTTTATGACTTTCATGACAGAGCACTGTTTTTCATAGCAAATGTACACAAAATTGTGCCCGTTTTGGGGCGACGTTCCGTTACAAAAATTGGCGTGGCTTCGCAAAAGTATGCGCGGACGTTGCAAATTTGGTCTCAAAAGTTGCACGAGACTTGAACAAACAAAGTCAAGAAGCCTCGCGACGAGGCCTTCTCATGTTACAGAATTATAGCGCGAAATGTCAAGGGGGGGGGGGCAGATTCTGCCCCCCGCCCTTTTAGGGTTAAAGGTGACTAGAGTATCTTAGATTGTCACACACAATTATTTGATGGTGGATGAAAAAATGGTGGATGACTCCCATTTCCCGGGAGCACATTTAAAAGCTTTGACAACTACAGCATAACGAGACACACAAACTTTTTGAAATGCTTGTGGGGACAATATATGGCACCTGTCTAAGAAAGGATAGATCACTAAGAACATTCCTACATACCCCTGTAAAGAAACATTCCTGACACAACAAATATCAAATGGTCTCAATGATTGCCTTTTAAATTTCTCCTAATAATAATTGCATAAACTGAAAATACACGATTTCAGGTACTGTGATGGTTTAATTGTAATTGTTCACACCATTTGAATGATTGATATGGAATTAGGACATCTCTATTATAGAGCTGTATCAACTACCTTCACAGTGCTCGTCACAGAATTTACATCAATGCACCAACCCCTCTCAGAATTCATAACAAGTATACATTGGAGAAAAGATTCTCACCAATTGTAGGAGAGCTGCAGCTGGAGGCGGGCGTGGTCAGCTGTCTCTATGGTGATGATGTCAGTGCAGAAATCTGGTCCAAGGAGGAGGCATAGTGCCTTGATGACATTGGGTCTCTTTGGCTTGCCTCCAGACAGACTCAACTGGGTGAACTGCTCATCTGGTCCAAGCATGACCAACTCTGGCCCAAAGACAACCCTAGAGGGCAGCACAAAGAAGAAATGGCATTTTTCTTTCTTCACTATCATTTTGGCTGACAATGTGGAGAATGACATAAGAACTGTAAACATTACGTAACTATGTGCTCCTTCCGTGCAATATCTAATATCTACATGTTCATGTAAAATAAAATTTTTGTGATGTTAATATTGCATCACAATAGATCTGCATGTTTTGTCCACAACATATTTCTCATCCATATAAATGTTCCAAAAATTCTTGTTCAATGTACATGGAAGTTACTGTCTAGGTTGTCTCAAAAGAGAATGAATAATTCAAGTTCATGAATTTGAGTAATTATGCAGTACCCACTGCAAACTACAAGGATTAGAACCAGCAATGGCTGTTGGTCTGAAACTTGGTTGTCTAGTGGATAAGATGCCTGTCCGGAGATAAGGAGGTCATAGGTTTGAATCCTGCCCAAGTACCGGTATGTATAATGCCCATGATTTCTTTTGTCATGGCTATTATACTAAAACACTGATCAAATCAGTGCTTATTTATGTCCATGTACGGCAATTTGCAAATAAGTTGCAGGAAAAAAGATAAGTTTAAACGTTTGTGACAAAGAGGTTCAAGCTTTCTTACCTAGCCTTCTTCTCCTTGTAGTCATAGATCTGTACAGCTGCATTGTGGGGAACTCGGAAGGAGACAACACGTGTCTTCTCCCTGGGGCGGGGCTGGCCCCCACCCCTCCTGTCACTCCGGTCTGCAAGGGGGTCCCGGGCACTCTGTAGGAGTTCCTCCACAGCAGGTGGTAGCTCCTTAGACCACAGCTCCTCATCCTGGTTCAACATGTAGGTCTCTCCAGTGACCGCACGCACCTTAGGTCAGAGGTCAAAAGTTACCAATCAAAACATGTGGACTTCAGGAAGTCACATAATGCATGTGATTTAACAAATGTATTGTCAGAGGAATTACCAATTGCTTACTCACTGGAAATTCCCCAATAACCAACAAAACACACACAAAAAAAAATCCTATGAAAGCATCGCAAATGAACTTACAATCTCCACTGACATTGCATCAAAATACAAATAACTGATTTCCTTTATTTTTTTCTCAGATTCATGCAATACATTTTCTTTTTTGTTGTTGTTGTTGTCATGCTTAAAATGCTGAAACAAAATCTACACCATGTTGTCAGTGGTTTAATACACGACTTAAAATGTCTAGGCTTTGCCAAATTACGTCAGAAAATAGGTGAAAAAAGCATGTCTTGCTCCACACCAATGAAAGCTTCATTGTGACCCTCTTTCATCTGACTAGACAATTTAGCTTTAGGAGAAGCCAGTATTTGTGACTTCCAATTTAGCCTATTATGTACTCACAGACATGTTGGCCATATGCTAAAGATGTGGGTGTGTTTACACCAAAACTCTAAGTTCTTGATATTTTCCTCACCTTTCCTGTCTTTGTGTCTCGGATGTAAACTCCCTCGTTCTCATCCAGAGGGATGGCCTTACGCCTGGTAACAACCTCCACCTTCACAGGGGGCACATACTCACAGGGACCACGGATCATCCACCTGTCTCCGGGGTTACGGACGACGCCCTCCTGTGAAATGACAAATTATCAGCCTAGTTATCATCGTTTGTTGTGACAAAGGAATTGCTCACTTACAAATGAAATATAAAAGCCAATCTTACAGCATAGGAAAACAAGAGACCCGCGGGTCTAGCGCTCACCTGAGTATCGCAAGTTCACCTTTCACGCAGTCACTAATCTAAATTATTCACAGCTCTACCAAAATTTGACCATGCATTCTCAAGTAGAAGAAGAAAATGTACAATAAGGGCCCAAATTTTTTAAGATTCCTTAATTATTGGGGATTGGGGCCCCCTGGGGCCCTCTGGGTGGGGCATGGTGCCCATTTTGATAAATTTAGATCCTGACCCCCTAGGGATGCTACCTGCCAAGTTCGACGAAAATCCATCATGAGGTTTTCAGGAAGAAGATGAAAATGTACAATTCAGGCCCCCATTTGGACCTTCCCAACCACCCCCCCCCCCCCCCCCACCCCTGCCCCCAAGAGGGGCACCCCTGGATCTCCTATGAACAAACTCAAAACTACAGTCATTAATGTACTCACTCATAGTATTATCTTAGCTCTTTAACTTCTGATTCTAGAGAAGATTTTTAAAGATTCCTTTATTTTGAGGGTTTGGGCCCCCCTGGGGGCCCCCTGGGTGGGGCATGGTGCCCATTTTAACAAATTGAGATCCAAACCCCTTAGGGATGCTACCTGCTAAGTTTGGTGAAAATGGGTCATGGGGTTCTAAAGAAGAAGATAAAAATGTACAATTTAGGCCCCATTAGGACCCCTCCTCACCCCCTCCCCTGGGTCCCAAGGGGGGCACCCCTGATCCTGCCATGAACAAACTTGAAACTACAGTCATCAATGTACTAACTCATAGTATTAACTTAGCTCTATCACTTCTGGTTCTAGAGAAGAAGATTTTTACAGATTCCTTAATTTTGGGGGGTTTGGGCCCCCCCTGGGGGCCCCCTGGGTGGGGCATGGTGCCCATTTTAACAAATTGAGTTCCTAACCCCCTAGGGATGCTACCTGCCAAGTTTGATGAAAATTGGTCCTGGGGTTTTCAAGAAGAAGATGAAAATGTAAAAAGTTTACGCACGACGGACGCCGGACGAAGGGCGATCGCAATAGCTCACTTGAGCCTTTGGCTAGTGATGGTCAAATGTCATTATAAATTATGGTTAATTTCATTCTCCAATCAATCTATTGTACGGTGTGAAAGACCCCCTGACAATACATACCAAAGTAATGGCACACACCAAGTACCATGATATAGGAGAATGTGTTCTTTCTGTGTCAATATAATCACGAATCACTTCCACTGAAGTAGAGTGATGTCGGGACAAAAGTTGTGAGAGTCAATGAAGTTATATACTCGCTGCCTATAGAGGGCTAACTATGTACACTCCATACACTGGAGTGTAAGCACTCCAATAGCTACTTATTGTCGCTGGGGCGACAAGACCTCATATCTACAAAATGTCAAATGTTCAGGAGAGCCAATAAACATGGCGGCCAAAACACTATAGCGAATGGGATAGCCTTTCCTTTGACAAACCATGGTGGCTTAATTTTTTTGGGTATCATTGACAGTTCGGATTTGGACAGGACATTCCTTAACCCATTATTTGACCATTAATCCAAAAAAGTCATTTTCACCAAAATTTCAGATATAAGGTCTTGTTACCCCAGCGACGTTATGCATGTGTGTAACCTGTTAGGCTAGAGTCCAGTGACACTTACAGCATTGACATCTTTGAAGGATTCCTGAGCCCTGAGGATGAGTCCCTCATCTTCTCCCAGGATGAATACTGCCTGGATACCCTGCTCTAACCTCTCACCAGGCTGAAGGAAGAAGGACACCTCACCCTGCAGCAGAACATAAACATTGACAGCAGTTAAATTCAATCTCATTGAGAGCTATATACATCTCAGTTTGTGACAGATAAGAGGAAAATCCGGAAGGTCATAATATACTGGCAGCAGATGAGTAAATACACACTGGACATGTAATTAAATATTTTGCTTTGGTTATCATACACATACTAAAGTTCATAACTGCCCTTATAAACCACAGCATTATGAGAAAGTCTTCACAAACTGCTCTAACAAGTCTTTCATGAAAATGAAAGAATATCCCTTAAACGAAGCTTGGTAACATCAATGCAACATTCTGGTAATGAATTCACTTTTATGCATTTATGGAATGGTTTCATCTGTTCATGATAAAGTGACCTAGAAAATGTTTTTCCCCATATAGGAAAGTGTATCCTATTATGTTTACAATCAGAAGAAACAAATCAACAGTAAATCAACAGAGGAGAGACTTTTATTCATTTGAGGAACATGTTTATCAATGGCAAGGACTATCTTTTTCTTACCTTGACCAGCTTCTTCTGGCCCAGCTGTGGCTTTCCATCAGGCCCTACGGGGTCCATGATGACACAGTACTGGCGATTGGTCAGAGTGTTGATGTTCACAACTCCAATAACCTATCAGAAGAGGAAATATATGCATATATAGTATAAACACATAAATGGTGAATACTGAATAAGTTATATATGAGAAGCACATGGAAATAATAGTGACATTTTTTTTTCTCTCTCTCTCCCTCTCAGCTGGTCAAGCACTTCACTTGTTTTAAAAGTGACATAATGCATGTAAGCTGGGATGAAATTCATGTTCAAATAAAAGATGAACTTAAAATGTAAACCAGGAGGCCATAACGGAATGTCACCAAAAACTTAAGGTAGCATCCATTTCATTCTTTGTTTTGCTTTGTTTTCACAGTGAATGCATCAACATACTTTTTCTATTACTAGTCATATCATCATGCATTAAGTTTGCTGTCAGGTTGATGTGCTGGCAAGCACCATTCGAGAGGATTAAATGATCTGTTATTACATCACAGATGCTTATCTCAGGAAATTTAAATGCCAACATTCCTTGATCATATAAATTACCTTTTTTTCTAGTTAAGCACAAAGCAATAACTATGAACTGGCCTACTACGGAAACAGAAATGACATACTATACTCACTTTTTCAGATGCCAAATGACAACTATCAAAACTCTCCAAGTGTTATGAAAAAAAAATGCTGACAGAAAATGGAAACTAAACAAACCATTTTATGTATACTGAGATTGAAAAAAGTGAAAGAGTGTCTATGGGTAAGTACCTATGAATCCCACAAATGTTGTTATCAGACATAACATGTGATATTATAAGGAAAAAAAGGGGGGAGGAGGAATACTTCTACAGTTGTTACACAAGACAAGTTTCTCACCTCTTCATAGACGTCTGGAATGTGTGCATCAGTGTCCTTCATCGTAATCAGCCATTCCTCACCGTTCTTTCTGGTCACCTTCTTCATGTCGGTAAAGGTGCGTGTGGCTCTCACATGCAGAGCATTCTGCAAACAAACAAAAGCAGTCACATCATCATTTAGTTTTGATCCGGGTTATGCCCAGATAATGGTGGTGGCTAGACTTACCTCACAAACAGCAAGCGCTCTCACAGCTTCTCCCCATCTCGCCCGATTTAGGGTGTTGCCCTCAATCAAGAAAACCCTCCCAAGCTCATCCTCCACCTGTCTCTTCCACTCCTTCTAGGGTCAGCCTTGCTTTCACAGTTCATTCACTTTACACTCGAGTGCTTTCTTAAAACATGATCATCACGCTTCTTCAACACATGTGTGTACCACCGCACTCTAATTGCCCCTACAGTGTTCATTAACCCGTTGAGGACGAGTCCCGGGCATACTTGGTTAGGTGTCTATGGGAAGTGTCTGTTTTAGCAAAATCAAACCGTCCTCAAAGGGTTAACAAGTCTTTCCAAGTTGACAAGAGCAAAAGTTATGTGCACAATTTCTCCCTCCTTTCTGAATCATGTAACGAGAAAATTGTTTTTATTCATTTATTTATATTTCACATGCACTGCTTTCTTCACACTTTGGCAGTAATGCATATCTTTGTCTGAGCACTGCAAATCAAAATCCGTATGAAAGCCGCTTGTAACATAGACACACTTATTCAAGCACTATTCTGCTTCTCAGCTCACAATCACATGATTTTCTAGTATTGCCCCCCCTCCAAAAAAAAAAAGATTTCTATCACATTGCCTTCAAAAACAAGTGCTCCCTGTACCATCATAGAATGAGGTTAATGGTATTGATTAGTTAAGGTCTTTTCCACACCAAACTTCCTATCTAGAACCTTGTTAATTTCCTCTGCTTGAAGGTCACAGGTGGAGGAAGCACGCTAGTGATCAACCGTCTAAGCTCTTGGCTCTCTACTTCCTGCTTGCAATGATGAACTAACCAGCCATAGACACCCATCTAACATAGAAAGCCTTCTCTATACCTTTCTGGATCCAGTGCATTCCCGTTATAACGAACACGGTTATAACAAAATTCCAGTAACAATGAAGTAAAAACTCAGGCCGCAACATTATCCACTCTATGTATTTTTTTTTTGTTGGTCTATTTGTTCAGTTTCAAAAAAATTTTGATATAACGAAAAAAGACTGCCGGTCTTATGGATTTCGTTATAACGGGAGTCCACTGTACTGGTTAGTATGGTCTAAATATTCTACTAATCAATAATTTACCTTCTCTGTCAGAACGTAAGCATTGACCGTGTCGACGACCTCCTCGTATGCCCCTGGGAGGTAGGCACCGATCTTTTTGACCTGCCACTCCTCACCAGTCACCCTGGGGTTGCCCTCCCTGTCCTTGGTCTCCTTACGGGCCCGAAGTTTGATGGCCTGGTTGGGTCGGATGATGGTTGCTCGGATCGTCTCATCCACAACCACCTCCTTACGAGGGATGTAGGTCCCTGGTCCCTCAAAGAGCCACTCGTCGCCAGCGACGCGCTTCTTGTCCCCATCCTCAAAGTCAAGCACAGCTCGCAGTCTGAGGGCACAGTTTGCCTGGACTACTTTCAGAGCAGTCACAGCCTGCAAGTTTAGGATTCACAGACAGGAGTATTAGTGGCCTGGCATGAATGGAAGAACTCTGCCTCATAATGACAACAGTATCTAAGAGATATTTGACAGTACTTATCACACCGCCGAAATTTTACCCGATACCATCATGTCACTTGAAATCTTATCTATTCTTCTGTATTTGAGAGAAGCTGCATTTTTAAACTTATTTAGCGTTGCATCTTAATATCTCTAGAGGAAAAAGTCAACATAAAACACTTCATACAGCAATGAAGGTATTTTGTGAAGGTGATGCTAAAATATCTACACTGGCTGTGCCAGTGCACGATTGGTTGATATCATCAACTCCAACATTTGTTCATTCTATCCCTTATTGCTCAATTCAAACCTTTTCATCACTGGACAGATTAAAATTTCTGCAAGGCATTAATGAGTCTCACCTGTTTCAGGACCTCTCCAGGGTAGAGCGGGAAGGGTTCCCGGGCAAGCCTGATCTCCTGGTCAGCATGGCTTAGCTTGACCTGACCATTTTCATCCACCATCACCTGACCAGCCTCATTCCTGACGGCAGGGTTCTCCACAATGCAGTAATGCCTGGGAGGCACGGTGATCATCTTCTCAGGCCCAAAGATGACCCTGATGACATAAGCAGTAGTACAAGATGATGAAGTGATAGTTACATATGATGACGTGGTGGTAAGAAATGAAGTAGTCATATGAAATAAAGTGGTAGTAAGAGATGATGAAGTGGTAGAAGAGATGGCAAGGTGGTAGTAAGAGATAAGGAGTTGGTAGTAAAAGATGATGCAGTGGTAGAAAGAGATGATGAAGTGGTAGTGAGAGATGATGAATTGGTAGTAAGAGATGGTGAAGTGGTAATAAGAGATGATAAGGTAGTAGTAACAGATAGTGAAGTGGTAGAAAGAGATGATGGAATGGTAGAAGTGATGGAGTTGTAGTAAGAGATGATGGAGTGGTAGGAAAAGATGATGGAGTGGTAGTTAGAGATGATGAAGTGGTAGGAAGAGATGATGAAGTGGTAGCAGGAGACAATGTAATGGTAGTAAGAGATGAAGTGGTAGAGAGATGATGAAGTTCAAATCAAATTGATGTGACAAAATTATGACATTGTTGGCATAATATCAAAGAGTTTAGAATGGAAAAAAATCTGCGTAGCTGCAGGCTCGATGTGAGTGGTGGAAGGATGAACACTTGTTACTCTCTATCTAAGTTGCTATGAGAATAAAGCATTCTTTTGGCTTTATCAAGTCAGGGATCTCGCCAGCGTATATCACCCTTGTCGGCCCCGACAAGCGTGCGGTTTGAAGAAGCAATTGCCGACAAGGGTAAAACTTGCCGACAAGGGTAACACCACGCGTGAACTTGCCGACAAGGGTAACTTGCTTGACGAGCTAAGTTCGGACCAATTTCTCGCCTTTTTCAGTCTTTATTATCTGGCTAGAAAAGAAGCTGGATGTTGAAAGCAGCAGCAGTTTACACACTTAAACAAGCGCAAGAAATTATCTACGCAGTCACCGCACCGATCACAACAACGCGGCTCAACAGAGCGACGTACTAGCCGATTGATGATACACACCACATCACACACCGTACTTGCTCACTCACATGCGCTCTGATTTGGGATCCACACACACATGCACAAGCACCCAGCCGGCCACTTACAGCCGCCTGCGTGTACAACGGTACAGTGTATTGTGAGAGGGAGAGAGAGGACGGAAAGAGAGGGTCGGAGGCGATAGGCCGAGGGAGGCTGAGGAACGCTGACACGTGCTCGCTTGTTGTCACTCTTGTTGTCGGGTTACGCAAAAACAAACGATATGAAATGCATGCCCCCCTCCGCCAAAGGTTGTATTTTTTTTTTTTTTTTTGGCTGCTTTGGTTTGTTTGTTAGTTTGTCTGCCTGTCTGTCTCTCTATTCGCAAAATAAGTCAAAATTTGGGAACAGATTAGGATGAAATTTTCAGGAACAGTTACAGTTGGTTGGTGAAATGGCGCAAGGAACAGATGATTAAATTTTGATAGTGAGCAGGATTTATAATACCATCGAAATTCACCGCCAGGATCCAGGATTTTTAGACTTTGTTTCGTATATTTGAAAGGATTCGTATCAATTCTTTAGGAAGCTGGCCATCGGCAATGACGCAAAATTAGATGCGTTCAAAGCATTGCCGCAGAGAGAAAATTAACTCCATTTTTCGTTAAAAAAGAAAAGAAAAAAGAACGTGCGATGGAGTAAGCAAATGCAAATTGTTATTTAGGTTTTGGTAGTTTCAATGGGTTATCTTTTTTTTTTTAATCTAAAAAGCCATGCGTTCCATTTTAGCCTTTTCAATTTCCATGGATTTGTAAACGTCATTCGTGAATATTCCATTTTCCTTCTCCGGGCCGAAATTTATAGTAATTCTGTCATGATGGTCTTTCAAGTTCAACGTACGTAATGCTCCACGTGCTTCTGGGTTGGTTTGTTAAAAGGTGGGTTAGGGGGCCTTCATGGGCAGAAAATAAATGGATGATCATTCATCAATATTCCCAGTTGGTTTACATGCTATGTACACGCTGTTTACGACCACTGAAGCAAGGTGGCAGTACGCGCGACATTCTTTATCTGACACCTGGCTTTCGTGGAAATTTCATGGAAATTTCCACAAGCCATGATATCAAGTTTCCCCACTGCTTGCATGAGGTCGTGCTTTTTGTTTTATTCTTCATTACGAACATCAATTTTTTCAAGTTGAAAAGTGTAGATAATTTGCTTCGAGGACGTGTTTCTTTCTTTTTTTTTTTCATTGCAGCGTCTGTAACATTTTGTTTTGTTCATCGTCCGTGCATGGCAGGGGTTCATGGAAGGAGAACGATGGGAATGACTGGGGAGAAAATAAACTGAAAGAAGGAAGCATCTTTTGAGCGAGCTGTCTTTGTTTTTCTCTACACCAGCATCAGTTATCGCCACCAAGGTTCATTTTTTTTTTTCGTTACTCCGACAGATTAATGATAAAATGATGCTATAGATTCTTTATTCTGAAGGTTCGTTAATCCAAAAATGATTAAGAAAAAATGTCCGTTCATTTCACGACGAAATCAGTTTTGTTATTTCGAACGTTCTGCCAGTGAAATTTCGGAATAAAACGACGGCACAAAACAGCGTGTTTTCGTACTCTAAGGGTCTGTTATTCCGACAGAAGTAGTTATGATGAAATAAAAAAGATTCTTTATTCTGAAGGTTCGTTAACCGAAAATTGAATAAAGAAAAATGTCCGTAAATTTCAAAACGAAATCAGTGCGTCATTTCAAACGTTTTGCCAGTGAAATTTAGGAATAAAACGACTGCCCCAAAACAGTTGCAGTTTTCTTACTCTGAGGGTTCGTTACTCCGACAGATTAATGATAAAATAATGCTAGAGTCCTTATTCTGAAGGTTCGTTAATCCAAAAAATAATTAAGAAAAAAATGTCCGTTCATTTCACAACGAAATCAGTTTTGTTATTTCGAACGTTTCTGTCAAGTGAAATTTCGGAATAAAACGACGGCACAAAACAGCGTGTTTTCGTACTCTATAAGGGTCTGTTATTCCGACAGAAGTAATAATGATGAAATAATAAATTGTAGATTCTTTATTCTGAAGGTTCGTTAACCGAAAATTGAATAAAGAAAAATGTCCGTAAATTTCAAAACGAAATCAGTGCGTCATTTCGAACGTTTTGCCAGTGAAATTTGGAAGAAAACAACTGCCCCAAAAAACAGTTGCACTTTTCTTACTCTTAGGGTTCGTTACTCCGACAGATTAATGATAAAATAATGCTATATTCCTTATTCTGAAGGTTCGTTAATCCAAAAATGATTTTTAAAAATGTCCGTTCATTTCACAACGAAATCAGTTTTGTTATTTCGAACGTTTCCGTCAGTGAAATTTCAGAATAAAACGACGGCCCCAAAACTGCTAGTTTTCTTTTACTCTGAAGGTTCGTTACTGCGAAAGAATAACGATAACACTTTAGATTCTTAATTCTGAACGATCGTTAATCGGAAAACGATAAAGAAGAAATGAAAACGGTTATAGTTTTCTTACCCTCAGGGTTCGTTACTCCGAAAGAATAATGGCAAAATAATACTCTACATTCTTAATTCTGAATGATCGTTAATAGAAAAATTATAAAGGAGAAAATATTCGTTTATATCCAAACGAAATCAGTTTTGTTATTTCGAATGTTCTGCCAGTATAATTTCGGAATACAACAACGGCCCCAAAACGGTGTTTTCTTATTCTGAAGGTTTGTTATTCTGAAACAATAACGATGATAGATTCCTTTCTGAAGGTTCGTTGATCGGAAAATAATAAAGAAAAATGCTTGTTAATCTTCGAACGAAATCAGTTTTATTTTGAACATTCATCTGTAGTACCGACCTTTGGTGTTGTTGTTGTTTTCGATTACAAACCTTCGAAGTACTCAGTAATGAATCGTTTCATTTTATGATTAAACAAACCTTCCGAATAATGACCATCATTACATTTAAAATTGTATGATATCTCTTTGATGTCACGGCCAAACTACCGCAGTATACCCAGAAAGGAAAGTGCAACGATGTCCCGAAAGTTCTCGATCGCTTCTCGCGCATCTGCATGCAATAGGCCTACCACGTGGTCGAGCAGACGGCGAGAAAGCAGCACGGCGCGCGTTGTTGCGATGCAGAGGCGGCTAATTATTGCAACAGTGAAACAGGAAAGGCCTAAAAGAAATCGGAACCTCCACCATCGGCACCTACTTCTCTTTCATTTGTTATTTAGGAACTGCCGCTAACAAAAGGTATGGAGTTTCTGCATTGTTTCTGTGAGAATATGCCCCTCACAACGTTCATTACATCTCCGTGAAAATGTCGCATTTAGTGGCATTTTAGCGGCGATTTATCTGTGTTGTATTGAGCATTAGCGACGGTTTCCGCGCTTCGCGCGGGAGGGGGAACCCCCCTCCCGTACCCACCCCCACAAAAGCGCGCAATGCCGACAAACGTGAATAAATTCCTGGCGAGAACCCTGATAACAGTAATGGGAAAGTGTGTTTTCAGCAGTTTTTCTACAACCCTTTTTTTGGGGAGAGTAGAATGACCAGGTGTGTCTTTACAGTCCCATTTTTTTCATTTCTTGAAATCCTTTACACACTCTTCACTTTCAAATCTAATAACTTTTGGAGGGATAACTCCACTGCTTTGAAAGTTGGCATTAATAATGGACAAAATGTGCTAATTGAACATGCTCAATTTCAGCCTTATCTGATAGTCCCTTCATTGTTGTCGCTCTGGTGGTGTACATCCTGTGTTTTGTCCCTTTCATTGCACAGCTAGCACGGCTTGGTAAAGATTAAGCGCTTGAATAGACCCTGTACTTCAGAGCCTCTTTTCTGAGTTCACTCTTTTCCTCAGTGTGTGCTTTCTTTCTTGTATTTAAATATGTTAGGGTCGTCCATTTGATTTGAGTTATACATCATTTTAAAGCCTAGAGTCTGCTCTTTCAGAATCTGCCCTCAACTAAAAATCCATGTCTCGCGACTTTTTGTTGGTTTTGTGGTGCAGGGTCACATGTTTGTACATGTATTTTATCAAGCCCTTGACTTGAGTGGTTTCCTATATCATTTTCTTATATTTTGAGACTTTCTTCTTGGGCAAGTAAAATTTATGTTTGGGCAAGTGTTCTGCAACAATTTGAAAATCTGCTTACCTGACTGGGCAAGTAGTGAAAAAAAGAAGAAGTTATGTAGCATCCTGCATGCATCTCTTTATTTCCAATATTTTGTGTTTTACCTTGTTTTATCTACCGAAAAGCGAATCTTTTGAAAAGCAAAGTTTGAATACTAATTTGAGGTGCTACAGTGGAAACTCAGTGTAATGAGATCCTTGGGACCAAGCCTATTTGTTCTTTATATCAGATATTGTGTTTTATATCAGTAGTCAATAAACAATACAAAACAAAGGAAATACAGTTGTAAATTCATTGGGACTGGAGAAATTGTTTGTTGATATATTTTGTTACATCAGATCTCCTTATATCGAGTTTCCACTGTACTGATTTTATATTTGGAAATGAGCATTGTTTTACCCATACATTGTAGGATAGCACACGCGTATGTAAATGGCAGGATAGTCCACAAGGGGTTTGAGCATGTCACTGTAGTATGCTGGAATTCTTGTGCAACACCATCAAAAGCAAGCAACATGCTATTCAACATCCTCCAGAATTTGCTACATGCTCAAAATTAGATGTAATCACACATGAAAAACATTTGCATAACTTTTAGAGCTAAACATCAAAGTACGGTACTTACAAAGTTTTTGTGCAAATCATGAGACAGAACATCGAACTTAAGCACCACAGCAGGAAAAAAGTTGCTAAATATTGAGCACTACAATGTATGCGCTTGTGATGTGTGCTGTGCGCACATGCAATTATCCCAATCAATGATGATTGTACAGATGATCAAAAATATTGAGATCAATAGCATGCTGCAGAGGAGTTGTGCATTGGAAAGAAATGCATGCTTCATTGCAGTTCAAGTAGAAAAGTGACCCCCAATGTGAAAAAATAAAAACAAGAATAAAACAAAGTATAACCTTGTTGTATTGAATTCTCCATGCTCGATTACACTTGACAGAAATACATTGACTTTTGTACATTATTAGGGAGAGTAAAATGCAGAGATGTTGAAAATACACTGTATACATGAGGTGTTCCTGTGGGCCTGAGGTGCAGGGCCTTTGAAGGGTCATAACATGTTCAAGTATTCAAGCCTTTGTCTTGATTCTAGATAATTTGTGCTTCAAAATGGAGAATAAGAGGAGGGCCAAAACGGTGACCTTAATGTTTCATGTGGGTACAGTAGTCTGTGCAGAGATCAGTTTCATTGTGCAGCTTCCCTTCTTCATCACACTTAATAACTATCTCTCTCTCTCTGTCTCTCTCTCTCTCTTTGCCTGTATCTGTGAACTCCTCTTATCTGCACCTAAGGTACATCTGAAGGTGACCCAGGCGTTGCTAACTGCTCAGACCATGAGAGTAAAGTGCTCACTTCCCCTGGAACATCAGGAGCAGAGGATTCCAGCAAGCCCTTGACCCCAGTCGAGGTTTCAAAGCCAGTCCCAAAGGCCACTCCTGCTAATGGACCCAGTGCACCACAGTCAAAGACATCTGTATCAAGCAAAAACAAAAAATCTGACAATAGATCTGATACTTATTCAAAGAAGCAAATAAATAATGGGAAGAAACCCTCAGGAGCAGTAGCTGAGGACAGCAAGTCAGTTGTTACTACAGAAAGACTGTCAAACAAGCCCACTACTGTCAGCAATGGACCCAAAAAAGCAGACTTATCGAATGAGATTGATCCACGCAGGACTGTAGATGAGGTATGCCATGAGAGGAAAAACACTTTAAAGGTGGAAAGTAAAAAATGGAACAGCAAAGAAGACAATACTTCTAGCAATGAGTCAGATAATGGACTGGACATTGAAAAAAGCAGTGAGGATGCCAGCCTTGCAGCCAGCAAAGACAGCTCAATAGATGAAACATACCAGGATGATGATGATAGTAATGGGAATGAGTGGCAGACGTATGGTCAAAAGAGGAGTAAAAGAAGAGCTTATGCCACTGAAGATAGAAACAATTTTTTCCCCCGACCCTCTTACCCAGATGGATTTCGCCGTTCTTACTATAGTGGCCCTTTCGATCCACAATTGCGGAAATCTAGTAGTGAACCATCAGGCATTTCCAAGTTTAATGATGTCAGTGATAGCAAGCCTATGTACAGGCATTCTTCTTTTTCTCGCCACTCCCTCTCGCGAGAAGAATTTCATGGTTTCACTCAAAAGCCAGACAGTGCCCCTGCAGTGGAAACTGTTCCAAAACCACCCATGCCTATCTCTGAGAACTCTTATGCTGCCAAGTTAAAATCTAAACCACCAATTGTACCGAATGGAAGCAGTAAGAAGAGTCAAGAAGGTGTAGGAAATGTGCCAGACATACAAAGTGCTAGCAGCAAGACGGAGGAAGGTAAACCTACTCTTGCTGGCGTGTCTTCTCTCAACAAAGAAGAGTCAAAGATGGCTGAGGAAAAGCCTGTTGAAAGAGAATCAATCAAACCATGTGAAAGCAACATGAATGTATCATCCTCAACAGCAGATATGAGTAGAGGACTTGCAGAGGGTCATGGTGTCATGAGCAGTGTTCCCCCAAGTGCTTGTGGTGGCATTAGTGCTGCCACAGCTGCTAAGTCTGCTAGCCTTCCTCGTGATATGGGACGCAAGCCAGGCACTGATGTGACAAAGATGGACAATACTAGTGCAGATAATGTTGTGCAATATCTAGACTTAGAAGACACATATGCAGCACGCCTTAAAAATAGTCTAAGTAAGCCAAGTGATGCCAAACTTTCAAGTAGGGCATCAAGTCAGCATCCTGAGAAACTGCATGGCAGTGAGTGCACCAAGCCGCCACGGTCAAGTAAGCTAGAAAGTAGCCACAAAGCTGTCAGTCTTGACTCAGCTCAGCCTGTTCCAGCCGTAGTGCCAAAGAAAACTGGCATTGCCAGTAGCAAAGACAAGGACAACATACGATCTGTCAAGTCAGAAACGAGCCTTAATCTGACTTGTGAAAGTACTCCAGTCATCCAGGATAACTCCTTCCCATTTAAAGCAGAGCCAGCAGCAAGCTTTGACATAATATTTGGCTCTGTGAAATTCTGTGAGAGTGATTTTGAACTTATTGATGAAGTTGTGCAAAGTGGACAGCAGCCAGAGCCCAAGTCAGAGGCAGAATCAACTGCTGACTTTGTCCCTCCAAACAAACCTGTGATACCTAGAACACAAACCTCACCCTCTGCAGGGAAACAGGTCAGCTGTGAGGAGCTTGAGAAGGCTTGGATTGCTAAGAGCCCGTTGTCTGAAACCAAAACTGGAGACCAGAGCAAGAAGCCAAGTACAAATAACACATCTGCAGTGCCATTAGTAGGATCCAACCTTGTTGCAATTTTGTCGGGTGGTAAGACTATCAACACTCCACCCCTAAAAAGGAATCATACCAGTAATATGAAGAGTTCTGGGATTGACATGGTTCCTGGGTCAGTGGTGCAGAAGGAGTCTTCTTCCACACTCCGCAACCAGAGGCCACACTGGTCTGCAGGCTTCAACCACACAGAACTGGCCGACATGCTTCTCAAAGGTGAGAGTCAGAAAACAGAAATGGGCAGATAATTTGAAGGGGGGGGGGGGGGGAGACTTGTATGGCTTGCGACATGAAAGCTGAGCAACAGTGGATATAATTCACCAGTTATTAGTTATACCTCCCTTCACTTTTCGGAAGCAACATTTTATTCTCGCCCACTGAAGGGAATTGTATCAAAATTGGCTGAAGCTGATTTGTGTTGGTTGAATATCAGGTCTGTGTCAAATGTGTTAGGAGTGATCCAATGAGGCAAGGTCATCTGATGAAGGAACTAAGCTTCACCTTCTTAGGCCATTTTTGGTTGCAAGTTGAGTCAAGTGTCAGATAAGTTTAGAGTTGGTCTGTATATGTTGTGCTGCCATCACTTGGTTTAATTTCATGTCAGCATTGTTAGAAAACAGTGTTTGCTCTTATGCTACTACCTGCAATGTACATGTGATCACAGAGGGCTGTAGGGTTTCTGAAAGGAAAAAGAAAAGATGCTATAAAAACAGTTATATTTTCAATAGTAAAGAGAGAATGCGTTCAAGCTACACTGTACCTAGGCTTGGAGTACACTGATTGGACAAACACATTTTTGTATTACTGCGAAATGATGGTTTTAAACACAAAGAATTGAAGCACACGAGGCCATTGTGTTGCTTATTGTACTTAAGTGGCAATTTGGAAATTAAAAACTATGATGAAATGCTTGATTATTATTCATAATAATTTTTCATTGTCAATATAATTTTGTAATGTCAATCTGCAGCTAATGCAACTTTTAACCAAGGCTCGACACTAACGGTGGCCCGGTGGCCCGGGGCCACCAAAAATGAAAGTCGGGCCACCAAATGTCAAAAAAGGGCAAATTTGGTGGCCCGCCTCGGGCCACCAAAATATTTTGAAAAGTATGTTAATAAATTCGTAACTTTTTGCGCCGGAAATTAGCAGTTAAATTTGTTCAAAGGATGGATGAAAAGGACTGAATGAGTGCCTGAGAGTGAGTGTTGCGAGTTTGTTGAAGTTTATTTATGAGTAGATGTCCAACTTCTAATTCTTACTATCATAAATCTTAAATATTTTACTCATTAAAAAAAAGGACTTTTAATGTTTTTTATTGTTTTTTTCAGAACACCAAATTTTTCTCTCGGGCCACCAAAAATTTGAAATTTAGGATTTTGGTGGCCCCATCGGGCCACCAAACAAAAAAGTTCGTGTCGAGCCATGTTTTAACTATTGGTGTACCTGTACCCATACAAATGGTATACAAGCGTATATACTGGAAGAGTATTGAATTCATCAGAAGTTTGAATTTTAAATCGCTACAGAGATTTTATGATGGTAACCTTTGCCCTTGGTCCTACATGTACTTAGCTTTGCCCCTTATTGACGAAAAGACTTTTTGCGTTTGATTCAAATATGATCTTTTCCGCACTTCGTTCATCTAACCAACTGTGGGACCCCTTATTGCTTTACATGTAAATGATGTGAGACAAGTATCTGTCATACTGTCTTAACCGGTTCTGTCTTTTGTGTGTCTTTCTGCAGACTGGGAGAAGTTGAACTCGGAGCTGACTAACCAGTCCTCTCACGTTGTCTTCTATGAAGAGGATTAGGAGAAAGCAAAATCATTTTCTCTGCATTGTGTCAGTGAATTTTCTATCATCTTGTGCATTAATTTTGTATTGTTAGAATGGAGTTATTTTCTGATGAAATCGGATTATTAATATTATGTGACAAAAGGTTTCCTTTTTTTATCATGATGATTTACAATAGTATTTGGGCTCATGTGCAAGTGACCTTCTTGTTTTATTTGTCATTACACAGTGATTATTTTCAAATACAATGCTCCAGTTCTAAATGTTCACACTAATTTGTATGAAAACAAAAATATTTTTATGTGAAAGGCCATTAGTGAGATTTATTATTATAATCACTCTTGTTTGCCAAAGATTTTGTTTGTTGTGCCCTGAAGTAAGTAAGACTGCTGGCGCTGTAGACAAACCAATGTGAACCACCGAGACACCCTCATGTGACATGGGATGCTTGTCACCTTTTTCTCTCGCCCATAAATCAAAGAGCATGGACAGTGCCAATCAAGTCAATCTGAGCATTTGTGTGTAGTACCCAAAATGAATAAATTTAAGCAGTGAATATTTTCCTCAAATAATGAAATTAACTGTAGAGAGCCAGATAGAATCATTCCACAAAGACAGAAATGATGATCACAATGTCTGAGGGATGTACGACTTAATCTTTGAGGAGTTTGATAAACCTTAATATGAGATGGTACTTAAACCTTCATTACTACTAACAAATATTGCAGTCATAAGGGACAAACCAGGTGCCAGTTTGAATGTGTTTATCCTTTAGGTGTATGGTGACATTTGCTGGAACTTGTACAAAGATGTCCACATGAATTAACAAGTAACTTGTGAGACGATTTCAGGAAACCTTCTGATGGAAGTGCATTGTAGTCACCATGGCTGCAGCGGCATCTGTCAGTCCCATGCTGAATTGAGAACACAAGATTCAGCTTGTGTCCTCGTTAGGTATGTGGAAGGTGGAGATTTGTGGGCTCTTGAGCAAATTACTAGTAACCTAAACACGTAATGCTAGGTTTACACCATGTTACCAGCAGCCAATGCAGTCATGTTTTAGGCCACCGTTGATAAAACTGGATGGATGTGGGACAACGCGGGATATGGGATGGGCAAACGTAGCAGGTTATAGCTCTCATGGATGCCTTATCAGATATTTGAACTGTCAATAAAACATTTGTCATGGTAGTCACGGTACTGATGAGAAACCTAGCAGACCGTAGCAATAGGGGTGAACGCAACAAAATGTGACAGCACCTTAGGAGGCCGTAACTAACTGCCACAGGAAATATGGTGTACCGGTAGTTTAGCCCGACCTGACCAGATGCAGTGAGAAAGGGGTCTGATAGCGGCATGTTATCTGAAGCAGAGACTGAAACGAACAAGTCTAGAATCTGGTTGGGGGAGGGGGAGAATCCATGATGTACTATGTTTCAGGGAAACGGGGCTGCCATGGCTGCTGGGAACATGATGTAAACTTAGCATTACTACCTAATGTTCAGAAATGTTGATCAAAGTGCTGGTAAAGTGAATGCAATGACACAATGTTACTCAAATACTTCTCATTCGTCGTGGAGAGGCAATTTTGCCCACATCTTGGTTTTTGAGCTCTTTACCGCTCCAAGAATATCCACCAACTGCCAGGTTCACTGACAGGTTAACTCTGATTGCTAGTGGAAACATCTTTGTAGAGGCAGCTTATTTTCTCACTTACACAACCTACCAATATGCCCAAGACTATTACAGTGTATTTTGTGGCATGCTGCAGAAGTGAAGGTTCCCAGCTCATAGACAGAGAGGATTAGTTTTGTTTTCCTGTTTTTGTTATGCGCCAGTGGATAAAAGGAAGAAACCGTAGACGATTCGGATGAGGTTTGGATCTGATTTATTGCCGTGGCCGAGACAATCGACTACGGCATGCCAATTGTGTACAAACGTAGATTACTACATACACTGTATATAACACAACCAATACTGGCGTGACTTCTTCTTTCTTCCTCTGTTCTCTGACAGCTTAATCATTACTTTCCATTCAACAATCAATCATATGTTTATACAACCTCAAAATTTGCCTCTGTTACAAACACTCTAAAAAACGGAAACTAACCACTAAGTAAAACCACAACTAAACAATTAGCATATCACCCATCACTGTGATAACAATCACTATACTGTAGTTAATAACAAAACTATCGCTGTCAACAAACAATTGATAACCTTATGCATAAACACATTGATCGTACAGACTATCAATGTCCAACAAAAATCTTTACCATTTAACCTCTACATGCATGTACACTGTATATCGACACACAAATATAACTTGACTTGCTTTATGATTTTCACAAAAAAAACACAAAATCATCATATTCATGTAAACTACACTGTATGTGCATCAAACTTACCAACATCATATTGTTCCTAGATTTCTGATAACAACTGAACACAAATCACATTTCACAACAATCTCACTATTGTGTACTGTATCCCAATATCTTCTCTTCCCCCATTAATTAGTTAACTACACTAACATGACACTAATAAAGCATAACAAAATTGAAAAAAAAAAAACCCATACATGTATATATGATAATCAGATACATAAACTATACACGGTCATCTGAATAAAACATGAAATTCTTCACTAAGTTGAGCACATACAATGTACATGGTACTTATAAAAACATATCTGTACATGTATATGGATTGTAACATTAAACCAGTGCAGACGTGGAAAACACTTTTTTGTTTTCATGAATCGTCCTGCTCAATAATAGTGGATAAACAATCCAGACAACCACACTATGTAAATATACATACCGGTAAATATGTTTAAGCTATACATACATGTATGTGTGCCAATCTTATGGGAAAATGAACACGACTGTGCTAATACGGGGTATGAGCATGATAACACTGCAAATCTGTAATACTGTACTGGAAACATACAATGTAGGATACAGTCGTACGAGTCTAGTTTACATGTGTACCATGGACAGTAATCAGGTAGCAGGGAAGGTTGCCACCATTTATCAACATTAGTACAAAAAACAACAAGAAAACTTATCAGAATTTTGATGTGCCATGCTTACAAAACAACATAGTAATAAATGTGTATACGACTGTTTATTATGTACTGGAAAGGGCGAACAGAAAAATACAAAAGTGTACTGTCTTTAAAAAATTATACATACCAGTACATTCCACTCCTGTGTCCTATACATTAGGTCAATAAACAATCTATGACTGTCAGTAAAAATAAATGACAAATAATATAAATTTTAGGCTAACTAAATACAACATCAGCATAAGATATTTGTATGTACTTGCACAGACTGCAAAACAATATTATCAGATAGTGTGTGATTCAAAATGAAACTCTGGAGAAATGATAAACATTAAAATAACTAAAAGGCTTGTGCATTGCCATACACAGTCAACCGTATGTTGACATCAACCTTGCCAAAAATCGTACATATCCAGTGTATCTACATGTCTGATTAAATACAGGTATAAATGAAATACAGTATAGTACATACACTGTAGCTGCCATACTACTGTAGGAACAGTAAAAACAAAAAGGCACCATATTCCTACCCGATAGCCAAAATGGTTACAAAAACACACATCGCATCCTTAATCCAAAGGCCAAAAACCTTTCCTTGACAAAGATTCAGATCTCAAAAAATCACAACAGAAACTGTAAGAAAAAACAGATTAACAAAATTATCAAAACATCAAATGATACCCAAAGAATTTCACAAAACGTAAGATTCACTATCGCAATGACAAAAAGGTGGGTACCGATATACAAACTACAATACATACAGCTGATGCATGTGGAAAAATGTGAATCACAAAAACACACACATAACATTGTGCACCTATATACACACTACAAAACAAGGGTACAAAATACAACGTAAGTGATCACTTAACCTGGAGGAGATAGGGGCATGGGAGGACCACGGGTTATCGCTGATGGGCGGGAGTCAGGGGGTGCTGAGGGATGGGGAATCCGGAGCACGCAGGGGAGTAGGACATCCATGATACCCACATCAACGAAGCCATGGGTAGGAGCTTGGGGATCATCAGATGAATGTTCAGTGGGGATCATCTGGTAGAATGCACGCGAAACTCCATCATCGGGAGAGGGGGAGGGATCTCCTTTGGACCACAAACAGGACAGGCACGGGCCGTTGTGCCGTGGTGGGGCCTTCCAGGTTGGGTGTGTGTCACGATCGGCGATGCCAACGTCATCCATAGGGAGGCGGAGGCGAACAGCATTGTTGTAGGCGGTAGAACCCTCTGGGTGGATCTTGGGGACCATGTTGAAGACCATCATGAACTGGTGTTCACTGTCTCGCGGCGTGCAAGAGGGAGAGGCATCAGCAGGAGTGAGGTATTTGCCAGGAGGAGAACCTGTAGAAGATGGTACTTCACCCTGGACTGGCTGATGGGCAAATGTCGCGGTTGTCTCCTCCACACAGGCGGAACCATGGCTAGCACAAAGTCGATCGATGCCAAATACACGTATGTCCATGTGGGTTGACACCTTGGGTAGAGGGACATGGTCTGTGACAGGAAGAGCGTCCTCACCTGACTGACTGGGAAGAAGCTTGGAGAAACCTTGAGGTAAGGTAGCTTCCACAAACTGGTACTGCTCATTGTGACTTTGAGGATCACTGTAGGTATTACACGAATTGTCAATGGATGTGTATTGACCTTGGTTGTTAGGCTGTGAGTGTATGTGTGAATTCACTTGTGGTTGGTGTGAAGTGTCTGTGAATGTATTGTCAATGTCGGCGTGAGGGTTTGTATTGCCCATGAAAATGTTTGTGCTAGACTCAGTGAAGAGAGTAACAGAGCTAGGCTCAGTGAAGGGAGGAACAGAGTTCGGCTCAGCGGAGGGAGGACCAGAGCTGGGCTCAGTAGAGGGAGGACCAGAGCTAGGCTCAGTAGAGGGAGGAACAGAGCGAGGCTCAGTGAAGAGAGGACCAGAGCGAGGCTCAGTAGAGGGAGGACCAGAGCTGGGCTCAGTAGAGGGAGGAACAGAGCGAGGCTCAGTGAAGAGAGGACCAAAGCGAGGCTCAGTGAAGGGAGGAATAGAGCTGTGCTCAATGAAGGGAGGAACAGAGCTGGGCTCAGTGAAAGGAGGAACAGAGCTGTGCTCAATGAAGGGAGGAACAGAGCAGGGCTCAGTGGAGGGAGTAACAGAGCTTGGCTCAGTGGAAGGAATGGCCATAATGGGACTCTTAACATCACCACAGACTTCAATGCCAACCGCACCTGTAGGATCAAAAGTCCATGAATCACAGTCAGAATTTGTCCCATATTTCTGTTCACACTCAAACCAAATGCCTTTGTCCACAGCAGTGATCTCATTCTGTCCATCATCATAATTCAGTAACACACACTCTATTTCTTCATCTTCAGTATTCCACATCTCACATTCAAACCCTGGATCTTGCACTTTTGCCTCTTTCACCATTAAGCCTACAGCAACACCTTCAGGCTGTATGTTGTGTGGCTTACACTCTGCTTCAGCATCCTCTGTACATTCCATCTCACACTCAAACTCATTGTAATCATGCGCACGTATCTCCTTCTCCATTACACAGACATGAACGGCTTGTGCGTGAGGAGTATTACGTGAATCATAGCCAGCAGATCGATCGCTGGTACTATAAGTGTACATAGTATCATCTCCAAACATAATCTGACCTTTCGAGGGACGAACAGCAATATCATTTTGCTCCATGAAATCTGCACCTGCGAGCACATCTACACCGTCATTCATCACATGATCATCCACAACGAAACCGTTAAACATCAAGTCACACTCATAGTGGTACAATGTACACGAAACAATACCAACAATATCAACCTCTGGAAGATCACCCGAGTGACCAATGGGTGCATCAATGTAATCCTCATATCCAGACCCATCGACAAGGATTTCTAAACCAAGCATATCAGCTGCAGTTTCACTGATCAGACTACAGACAGAGCCACTTCGAACTTCAACCTGTATCTGATTATCCTTCCCTTGCCCTGTAGCAGGGAAGTGTGGAGGTTCACGTTTTGTCGCGTCTGACAACGCGGATTGCTGGCCAAGGCCAACCTGCTGGCCCGCGGGACACCTTCGCTTGGGTGCCTCAGCGGCAGTGGCTGCCCGTCGCTGCATTGACGGGGAGCCGGTGGACCCGGCCACGGCGGCGCATCGCTTCGTTGATGCAACGTGCATATCACTACATGGGACTACACACTGTAAATCGCCCAAATACTGTATACGTCACCCGAATTATCACTGTAAATTACAACAGAACGCCTACTCCTGCGTATATCAGGCGAGATTCTCCTTTCTCTTGGACTAGGGTAGAGCAAATTAGTGGCGTTAAATTCGCATCCAGCTGCCACCACGCCAGTGGATAAAAGGAAGAAACCGTAGACGATTCGGATGAGGTTTGGATCTGATTTATTGCCGTGGCCGAGACAATCGACTACGGCATGCCAATTGTGTACAAACGTAGATTACTACATACACTGTATATAACACAACCAATACTGGCGATGTGTAAAATGTTTTCATGTCAATACAAGCGAGAATGTATACCAACCAGGTAGCAGTTATACTAGAATGAGGGTAATATGTTGATCAAGAATGCATACAGAAATGCCAGCTGTTACTTTTTTCGTGGTATTTAGTAATGTTTCATTTTTTTGCCCCAAATACTTTAAAGGGACTGTACAGTACTGGTTGAGGTAGGGATTCATGTTTGGAACATTCCTAAGTGAGCTATTGAAAAGTCTCTTATGAAATATGAAAGAGCATGTAATTTTAAGAAGGATTCAACGTTTATCTGATGAAAATTGGTTTTCAAATGACTGAGATATCCAAAAAAGTGATAACAATAAAAGGCGACATGCCACAAATTTATTAGGATCTCTTTGTTTCACCTTGTTTTTGGATATCTCAGCCATTTCAAAACCGATTTTCATCGAATAAACTTTTGATACCCCTTAGAACTGCATGCTATTTGACATCTCATAGAGTGGTTTCTGAATATCTCGCAAAACGTTAAAAGCTAAATCTTCACCTCGACCAGAACTGTACACACCTTTTAAGTTTCATGGTAAATACCTTTTTTTCTCCAAATTCTGTAATGACAAATGTCTATTGCAGTTAATGTAAAAAATGATTATTTTGCCGCTGAGAATATGCTTTTTCAGTCATCAGAGTACTGTAATGTCATTTACCCGGTTGGCATCCCTGTATATGAGAAGGGTTAACCCTATTCTAACTGGGCTATTTGAGACCAAGTTTTTACTGGGGGGGGGGGGGGGTCAATTTGACCCCCCCCCCCCCCCCCCCTTCAGATCTCGGCCGCCGATCATGCGATCGCCGCAAAATTTTGCCTGAACATAGAGCCGGATGTCAACTACAAGATTACATGGTCATACAATAGAAAAATTTTGATTTCATATTTTTTAATAAATTAATTATGCAAAATTAACGCATGAAATCATATTTTCACCTATAACTCCATCAAAAAGACTGAAGGATTATTAAATTTTTGTGTCAGAGTTCCTGAAGACACATGGAACAATTTTCTAGTAAAAAAATAGCGCAATCAAAATCATTTTCTTTTGTTTTTTATTGTTTTGTTAATTTCTTATGTATTTTCTTGTTTTTTCGATCTTTTGTTTTCTATTGTTTTTTGCCAAAATTTGTTGGAGGCACTTTTTCAAGCTTATCTACATTAGAATTGATTTATTTCAATGGTTAAAAGTTGAAATAATCTAATTTATATCAATTAAACAAAAAAACACAGTTTGCATTGGATTTGCACACGAAATCATGAATTCGAGCGTTTTTCGGGTTGACATGCATATACAAAACATTGCATAACTTCAGAACGGTGTACCCGGACGTCGCAAATTTGGTCTCAAAATATGCGGGAGACTCGAATGAAAAAAGTCATGAAACGACGTGGCAAAATCTTTGTGCGTTGCGGAATCATGGTGCGAAATGTCGAGAGGGAGGGGTCAATTTGACCCCCCCCCCCCCAGTTAGAATAGGGTTAATCAACAGTCATGTAGGTGAGGATGTATCAAGAACAGCCCTGAGTTGGATTACATTTCCCCCTGCCACACAACTAGTGCTATCCCTTGCTAGTATCGAACTCTCTGATGTCTACTGCATCTTGTTGATTGAGGCTCATCACGATATACATGTTGCTAAGTACATTGGAACATCTTTACACTATAATAAGCTGCTTTGGGACCACTGAAACTTTCTCCTTATATCAAGTATCTTATTATATCAGTGATATAAAGAAAAGAATATAAGGGGAATAGGACCTGCAGAGTACCTCATTATGTCAGGTATCTTGCTATATCTGACCTTGTTACAACGAGGTTCTACTGTAGTTACTGTAGATTAATTAGAACCAATATTTCTTCTGTGTAACTTACCATAACTCTCTGCCTCTTAAAATTTAAATTACCAAGGTGACAATACTTTCTAGCATCCATGACTTGGGATTTTCAAAAGGTGTTTTCTCTTTTAATTCATTTACGGGGTGTCTGCCAGGGAGCAAGGTTTTGCAATGAAGTGAGTACTATTCAAGGCTATCTGTCATTTTCAGCATGCAAATAGAGAAGGTAATGGGAAAAGGTTTTGTACATATAGAGTTCACACACTGACCTGATGTACAGTACAGTGTCTGTGTCTGTGAGTAAATGATAATGTATCAGAATTTGGTAATCAAAGAATTGTGGATGTCTCTGAAGTAGAAGGGTGTGAGATATGGTGAATGGAGGGACAGTGTAGGACAACTGTATAAAGTATCTACTATTGGAAACACACACTAGCATATGTTTGATATGCCTCCCTTAAGTGTTGTTTTGTAGCATGCTTCTGTAAATTTTACACATTAAGTTATGTGAATAGTTTAATTGCACTCATTAAAAATGAAAAAGAATTTTTCAAAAAAAAAGGTAATTAAGAGTTTAAAAAATGTTTATACAAAGATTTGACACAAAGTGTGTGTGATTTGGAAGGAAAAGCAAAGGCATATATTTTGATAATTACAGAAGGAAGAAGAGATTTATTACTATGTAACTTTGATCTAAAGTTTGATGCAAAGCTTGGCTATGATGTTCTCTTTTCTTTAATATCTACATCAAGACACAGACCAGTCCAATTGCTGTCTAGAGACAACTCACAAATGTGATATGAAACACTCTGTCTTTGATGAATTTTAATATTTTTCTACCTTTTTTTTCCTTCTTTTTCAGTAGCATCAAACTTTTTTACTGGGAAGCCTGAAGCTGAGCATGAATTGGTCAATGATTAATGCCACAGAGTTCAGTGCATGGCATGAACATGGGAGGGTGGTTTCATTTAGTGTTCAGACCACTGATTCTCTCTTGACCTTTGTATACATGTCTCTGTGATTGAGAAACAAAGCCAGATATGTGTGTAATGAATGGAAAATGGTTTGTTGACAGAGGGCGCTGTTTGCTAGGTGGTCAATCAGCAAAATGACATGCCTATTTACACATTGTCTATTGGTTGTCATTGCAGCCATGACCCAAGTCATTCGAAGCTGATGATAAAGGAGGCTGGTGCTGCTTCCCCTGAGTGGCAGCATGTGTTGTGACCATGTTGCTAGTGTTTGTAGGCCCTGTTGAGAATCAACCTGCCTGGTATTAGCCCATGGGTTCATATGTTACTATGCCATGTCAGCTTGGCAGGGATGCTGTGTTGGATGAATCAGTGCTGTATGTATCTGGGGGGCATTTAATGAAGCGTTTTGTCAGATATTTCGTCTGACAAACTGTTAAAAGCTGCTGAAATCCTTGCATCTGATTGGCTGAGAGCAAATTTGTCCGACAAAGTTGTCAGACAAAATGCCTCATGAAATGCCCCCCTGATGGTGGCCCTGAAAGCAAACAAAAAATCACTTTCTTAGGGTAACTACATGCCATGATGTCACAAGTTGATATTCATCCATTTTCCTTGACATAGGACAATCGTTGACCAATTTGAATCCGATATTGTCACCTGACGTGTTTCAAGCTACTCAAAGAATGAATGATGAAAACTCCTGTGCTGCTTGTGAAAAAAAACATGCACTATTTGGTTATATGCAAAGCATTACCACAACCACTGATATCATTTTGCAGTGTTCAAAAAAAGTCCATACTGAGGTGGATGATAATGCTTGAAGAAATTTGTTTGTTTATAACTGCAACTCAAAATGAACAGCCATTTATTCCTTATAGAGAGTGGGGTAAAAATTTGTTAGAGAGAAAAAAGAGCCAAACCAAAGAAAACAAGTGATATATGACTGACAGAAGTCCACTGTGTAAACTGACCTCCCCACTCAGCTTCGGTTTAATATTTCCAAGAAATGAAACATGGCCCACACTGAATGTCCTTGATAAAGAAGCCTTTATACTGGTGATATTTGATTTCATTTGAGACTTTCAATACTGGTTTCCGACAGAGTTTAGTGAGTACCAGTACTTGTCATGCACTATAGTAGTATTCCATGGTGTAGACAGCTGTGTGTGGTGATCACCATTCAGTGAGCATAGCAGTATGGCACTATGACATGGAAGTGGATTAAGACTCAAAAGTCATTTCACATGGAAAAAAACAACAACCCCAAAACAAAATAAAAAGGGAGAAGTGTGTTATTGTATTTGAGTCTTTATTCTGGAGGAGGCTGAGCAGCTCAAGTTTTTAAATACTTGACTTCCAAGTGATAGAACATTCTTATCATGCAGGTGGCACACTCTGTTTGTTGGAATGACAGACACTGTCAACTTCGGTGTCATTACCATTACATGAAAGACTATCTGTGAATGAAGGCAAATGTCCAAATATTCTTCTCTACTGAACTATTGAGTGTGGCGGCTGATTTCAGATGTGGAACTGAAATTGTAAGAAAAAGCCTTGACAATAATGTCTATTGTAACTGATTTCAAAATGGAAAAACCATGGTTTACTGATAAACCTTATTACGTTTGACCCACTAAGCTCCTCTTATGACCACTCATTCAAATAGAACGTGTGTCCTGAATCTGTGCCCTCAATTTAAAGTCCGTCATGTTGACCCACACTGAAGAGAATTCCCGATATGCGTAGAAGACTTTAAGTCATGATGGATTTATAGTGTAGTGCACACAGAGAGTTCTAAGATATGAGACTATGAGCATAGCTAGAGCTTGAGCAGTCAGCCGCATGATGTGGGTCACTCGTCGTTAAAGAAGATACTGAGACTGTTAAGACTTCTTGAAATGAGCCTAAATCCAAAGGAGTACTAGAATGTCAATGAACCTAAACCAATCCAGCAGCAAACAAAGAGTTATAGACTGTCCATGTTTACCTGTCAAAAGTTGTGCTATTGGTGTACTTATGCCGTGATATCATTACATGAACTTTATTTGGAAATAATCATCTGCAGTTGTGTAATTAGAAAAGTATGAGATCATGAGAATGAGGTGAGGTTGAATCTTGTTTGCATGTTTCACTTGTTTGTAACAAACACAAGTGGGTTTAATTGAAATGCAACCCTTTCTGAGACTGTGAATGTATTGTAAGAGTGAGATTTACTGCCAGGAAAGTGAAGTAAATGATAGCTCTTGATACAATCTTCAATACAGCTCTATTTTGACTGACTTTTCACTGAAAGTTGACCGTTGAAACTTTGTCAAACTTTCTTTCATATATTGAATCTACAAAACACAATTTGAGTTACGGGAAGAAAAGGAATCAGGGTGTTTTACAGTGTTGATGAAGGGAATATCTTAATCTGTACTTCAGCTTTGTTTTAGTCTATCTTGGTGGGAGTTTGAATCACTAACTGCATTTTAAGATAAGTGATATTTTGGAATTTTCACCTTGACCACACCCATCAAACTCTAACTGTCATCCCAATATATACCCCTCCCACTATTACTACACATGCAATTTGTCCATTGTCAGTGTATCACATTATGTTGCAAAATTTCAGTGCATCACTTTTGGTAGCAACAAAGAATGAGGTAGTGTATCACATTGTGTTGCTACAGGTCAGTGTATCACTTTTTTGTGGCATCAAAGTGTGTGTCAGACTGCAATGGACCATAGCCAATACTATTACCAGAGACTGGATAATACATGTCGAAGTGCCAGCATACATTTTTTTATCCACACACTACAAAACTGTATTGTACTACTTACGGGAGTCAATTGTGTGGATTTGCTCATTGTTATTCCATTGATAAGTAATGGCTCTCATTGGCAGTGTCTATAAGAGGATATAAAAGTTACGAAGATGCTTCATGAGAGTTGCATAATTAACAGCAATTGTCCAAATAAGACGTCACCACATTGTATGTGTAGATTATCCATAAATGATTATTTCTTTTATTTGTGAATTTTTTTGGGTCATATTTTTCACTTCACCTTCTGCATTTAATGTGCAATTTTTTTTTTTTTTCTGTTTGTCTAAAATGTTATGAATACAAAGAGTTTAATGACCTAAAGTCATCTTCACTTTTACCTCTAATGATGAAGTGAGTCGACTTCCATGACACTCCTGCATCCCGAGTGTTGTACTGAAATGTCAACAATGCAGGATTAATCTCATTCATACTATCAAGCCAAGCAAATTAATGACCTAAGATGTTTATTGCAGTGAGTGTTTCCCCATCTTTGTAGTGTTTTGAGTTGCAACAAAGGTTCAACACTCCATCTACTCAATGATATACTTGTGATAGCATTTTTGATGCTGTATTACATGTACTTCATCTTTGTATTTTTTCCTTTTATTTGTCAGTGTGTGTGTGTGTGTGTGTGTGTGTTTGTGGTTGTGTGTTGGAATAAGCAACAAGCCATTTGAAGTAAGTGCGTAATCTGTTGGCTTGAAAGAAAACTTGGGGACAGGAACTTAACAGCTGTACAAGAAAGGCACTCAAAATTCATTCGATACATGAGTGAAATATCATAGGCTTCAGTCCTGAAGTATGTGCCAACATCATTTTTTTTTTTAAATTGCAAATGCGTTTGTGTAATGCAGTTGACTGAATCTTATGTTGCCTGTTTCACTGCATACTGCAAGATTCCATTGTCTTCAGCACTTTGTTGCTAGTTCATATTATCTTCACCTTCAGTTCTGTTTAATTATATGCAGAACATGAAAGTGTAGACATGTGTGGCAAGTGCAAGACTATTCTATTGCAGTGGCACTCAGCAAGCAGAGTGACTGAATAGACTGTTCTTTTCAAGTCATTTGTGTGTTATTTTGTTTAAAAATTGAAATTTTAAATTCAGTGAAATATAATTAATGTACACTGTAAACACAGAAATTATCAGTACATGTACATGTTTTGAAATTTGAAAAAAAAAAGTGTTGTGTAGTAATCTACATCATGAAGCAGAGCAGTTGTGAGCATGCAACTTAAATGCTCTGTGATAATACCAAGTTATATTTGGTGCATATTTGTTCAGCTATGAGGGGTCTCCTATTTGATTTGAGATGTACACTGTGCATAAAATGATAATTATAGTGTACATGTAGTATGCATGTTGCTAAATTGCTTAACTGAACTCCTTGTGTGGATACACAGAGAATGTCCTCGGCTCTAATGGGTGTCAGGAGTGTTTCATCCACTGAGAAAACTTGACTTCCACTAGATCCATGCTTTTCTTACTTTTTATGTTTTGAGATATCTTGACACACATCTTGAGCTTGCTTCTCATACACAACCTTGTTTGTCAAGAACATTAATAAAGGGCCCTAGGTCTAATATGATGCTTAAAGGCAGCCGGTCGTCGCAGGCGATTCGCAGCTCAGTAGAAAAGCACGACAAGCTGCTCCTCCCGTTATTGTACCCCCGTACGTACCGAATGCCGAACACGACGCTACGCAGCGCACCAGCGAAAACCAGATGGGGCACGAGCGCCGTGCGAGCTGTCCACTGTAATTTCAACATGGACGCCCGAATACCTACCGAATGGGGCCGAATGGGTGCATGCACAAAACCGCACAACAGCCATGCGCATGAAAATCTCTCCCGGTCCGCGACACAACAAGTAGTGAGAGCTGTCGGGTGTACGTACGTACGTATCTGGCTCCAGTCTCTGTTTATATGCACTATGGTGCCAATTTCAGCAATCTAAGCAATAATATTTCAAAATGTCTGAAAATATTATATAACAATATCATAAATTATTCATATATTACGTTGTTTAATATTTGGTATTTATAAATATGCTTTGATGAAGAAATATTAAAACTCTAAGCTTCATGTATAGCAAGTTGCAATGCATATGGCCATATGGCAGGTTGTTATGATCTCATCGTGCAATGTTGTCTGCTGCGTCAGCTGCATGTGTTATACGTACAGATACAGTACGTTGGGCCGGATCGTAACATAACAAAGTTGATAGAAAGTCGTCGGTACCGGTATGTCAATATCAATATTGTGTGTGGTATGCGTGTACTGTTTGCAATAAAAAGTGCTGTACTGTTTCGGCTTAGCCTTGGCTTTGGTTTAGTAATGAAACCTCACAATGGAGATCAAATAGCCGTCCAACTCGAGGCAACGTATCTACTTGTTTGACGCTATCGACGAGTGGAGAACGCAGAGAGACGTGTTCTTAGCTGGCCTGGAGGACAAGTAAGAGACCAGAGGGGGAGGCTTCAGCGTCAGCGTGCCGATGAAAAATTTGCTTTCCACTTGCTGGAGTTGCATGAACAGTTTTGCAGGAATTTTTATTTAGAATGTGCAAATTCGTGTTACGACATGCACGGTAGAATTGTGTTGCAACGGCTTACGCCAATCAAGCAACCCCAGCTGGCCAAGTCAACAACTTCAAGGAATCAGATCCAGATGATGTGTAAGTAGAAGTCTACACATGAATCAATGATTGAAGTGGAATGACTTTTTCTGATACTTTAGGGCATTTGCGTTTGATCGACAAGTAGGCCTATTTTTCTATGTATAATTCCGCGAAAAACTTCTCTAAGTTCTCATTTATGTCAAATTATGATAATGCCGTAATTGAAATGACATTTGCTGGGTCAGTTTAATGTCATTAGTCCCATTAAATGAGAAGTTTTTCATATCAATCATGTTATGCAAATTCCCGCAAGCTCCATCATACATGTAGTCTAACCCAATAGATCTTGTAGAACTCTAACGTTTAAACAGGGGAACTATAGGTTCAAAGATGATAGATCTAACAATAATAGATTCTAGTTTAGGCCTAGCCCGACCAGACGCTGTTAATATGCTACGCGAAATGCGGCGACTGGGCTGTGTATAGTTAGTTTAGGCCCTACTTCGACTTGAAGGTATGTCGGTTGGTGCACGGCCCCTTCTACCACGGCCACAGATACACGGTGCAGTGCAACTGTGGCCGTTGGTCCTGCACGGGCACAGTCGCTTCCCCGTCCTGAATTTACACACGCCAGGGCGTGCAAGTATGGTTGGACCTACTATGTACTAATCGACCGCCTAATGTTTATCTGCTTGATAAGAATATTTAACGCTGAAATTCACGTAAAAAAAACTTGACCTACGTGATTGAGAAAATCCAGCTCTATCAAATGCCGTTGTTTCGTTTTCGATTCGAAGTTTCAGTGCAAAAAATATCGCCGACGAACTTGCGTGGCCTCGTTTCAGCTCCCCGCGGTAAAATGTTTTTGCATTGACAATGCACGCAAACCGAGTTGTATTGAACACCGTGTTGTACGAAGCTTTTTAGAAGACTTTTAGAAACTTCCATAGACATTACATTGTGCTGTCATTACGATTCGGTGAAAATATTCATTCGAAATATTTTGTCCTTGATTAAAACCATTAATGAACAATGAATTATCGCGTTTTCCCACACCATCCTCATCTACATTCAAAGCCAATCCATTTTTATGTGCTTTGCGCGCAGAGAAGTGCGTACTAAGTGTTCAGTGTGCGAATTATACGCGGTCGGTTTCAATAAGGGTGGTCGATATGTACTAGTAGGGCTACCATAC
Organism: Diadema setosum; assembly: GCA_033980235.1. Lineage (NCBI taxonomy): Eukaryota > Metazoa > Echinodermata > Echinoidea > Diadematoida > Diadematidae > Diadema > Diadema setosum. The sequence goes on from CM067062.1 coordinate 782,010, forward strand.
AAGACACAGGGTCTCCGACCCAATCGTCCGCGTTCAGAATGGACAACTCGGCGGTAATATCCGCTACCCATGACGATGTGTCATCGTCCATGATGGCCACCCTACCTACATAATGTATATATAATCTGATCTGACGATTACAGTGTAGTTAACGAGTGACGACGATCGACGGTGCGCTAAAGAGAAGGCGTACACTGTACGAAGTATAGGCAGCTAGCTACTATGCGCTCATGCGAACATTGCATCACACACACAGTACATACAGTATACCATACATTCAATTCACATTACACAAAACGTACTCCCCGCGCTCAGATCAATCAAGCGAGCAAACGAGATACTATAGCGCGATACATTGCTTTAGGGATGTCTTGCGCACACACACATTTCGCTTCGTAGCAACTTCGGAAGCGAGTTTACGTGCTGCCGCCCGCGGCTGAAATATGTCCATGTATCCTCGCGACTGGGTGTCTTTAACATTCCTTGTATGAGTGATGTACAACTTCAATGAGCCTCCACCCAGTCAGCTGTAAGCATTTTAATTTGTTGCCAAAGATGGTATTAAAAGAAGCATCAAATTGGGCCAAGGTTCAGCTGCAAAACAACATTCTAACCTGGATGTAACATATCATTTGAACATCATTGAGTGACTGAAGTATTTGATCCCCTGGGCAGCAGTCATGGCCTGTCTGTTCTTTACCACCCGGTGGTCACAATGTTACAATCTTCTTTACTTCCAAGTTTCTTACAAAATATGGAAGGCCAACACATTGCTTTCTGTGTATTCAGAATGAAGTTGAAATACAGGTTGTGTTTTGAGGTATCTCCAGTCCCAGATGAAGGTGTACTACACAAAGTGTACATCAAGATGTCAACTTGCAGGAAAGTGTTGACAGAACACCTCATGTAGATCCCTTGTTGGGGAACTCTTATTCCCCTCTCAAATGATGAAGAAAGTGCAGCAGTTTTCATGAAAGTATACAACTTATTGAATGTAATTAACTGTCATGCTGATCATTTCAGCCCCCAGCTCTAGGAAAGAATTGTTGCAGATTTTGTTCAGAGGTATTTATAATGAATGCTAAAATTAAGGTTATACATATATAAATATATATGAATATATACATAGTCTTCTAGGTATCGCTTTTAGTAAAAATGCACTGTTCGAAGAGTAATTAAATTTTTATGTTGAAATTGAGGAACATGGAATGTGCTCCAAGTGAGAGCATTTATTGTGTAGGTTTTGCAATCTGTTACTGTGTAGGTATTTCGCTTCTGATTTTTAAGGAGTTCTTGAGTTAATTTTCTATAAATATGATTTGAATGGCTACACCATGGGCATGTCATGTGGGTTCAAAGAAGTACAAATACTGGCAGGTGACTGCTGAAGAGTTGAAAACAAAGCTTGGTTTCTTTTCTTTGTATTCATTTCACTGGTTGTTTGGGTGCCTAAGAGGTGTGTGAAAACAGTTCTTTTAATTTTTGCAAAAGTGACAATTCTACGTACTGTATATGCTGAATATTTTCACGAGTCGGGTGCTATTCGTGAAATTAAAGACACAAGAAAATATTGACTCTGATCATGCTTTGAATGTGACGTATGTGTATACATTTCTCCGTTCAGTACAGGATTCTATCATCGCGAATTTAACCACTCGGGGGAAATCGTCGGGAATCTGATTCTCAAAAATTTTGACTTGCTAAATATATGGCATATACAGTATGTGGCAGTTGTCATATCAATAGATGTGGAATCTTGTTACATGTTAATGTACAGTTATTTAGAGGTCCAGTGTAACAAAACCCTTGTTCAACAAAGTGATTTTGCAGGTCCTCACTCTCCATATTTCTTTGTTTTTGTGCCCTAATACACCTGGACATTACATGTATGCCCTTTGGTCTCATTCAGGGTCATATTTTCCTAAACACAAGCTCGCACAATAAGACAGCAATGCCTGTCAATATCGTACGTGATAGAAAAAGAAAAAAAAAAAAGCAAAACAAAACTCATTTCCAAGATGATAAAGAGCTTTTATTTCCTCTTGACAAGAAACAATAGGGTCTATATGGTCACTTTCTCATAACAAATATATGTGTACAGGCAATAAATCTCAAATAGAAAAATACATAATTGCAAAGTGTCGATAAGATACAAAAAGATATGAGATTTCTTCAAAGAAACCTCACAAATAGAAGAACAATGATACAGAAAATATAACCCGACATTCTGATGTCATGAAATTTTAAAAAGCAACCGTGTGCACACTATTTCCAAAATGTCGTTCGGTTCTAAGCTGAACATCTTTTACATGATGCCATGTAACTTCCTACAGCAGCATAATTAAAGACAAAACAAAAACAAAACCCCCCAAAACACACACCACACATATATGGCTGCATATAACTAGCAGTAAGTCACACATACCAAATAGTGTACTACACAAAACCTATTAGCACAGAAAGGTATTTAGATCTCACCCACGCATATATTCCTTTGGTCTTTTCCTAGAAACAAACACATTGCAAGGCACGAGTCTTGACAAACTTTGTTTTCTACCTTAAATTGTGCCATATTTGCATGTTCCTCTCTTTATTCACTCAAATTGGTATACCTTATATCCTGAATGCATATCATGCTGGAAAGGTTTCAGTTTCATCTATGTTATGAAAGACTAGACAAACAAGTATATGTATATAATATATTGCAAATAATGATACAAATCATGTTGTATTACCTAAACATTTTCTGGACAGCAGAAAGCTGTGCCTGTAATCTCGAGTGCCCTCATTTCTATGTTGAAATAAAGTGAAGGTTTGTTGTCTTGGCATCTTTTCAACTTTCTTCACAAAGCATGAGGAGCTATGGTTCCATTTCCAGCACTGATCCTTCCTCCTACTGAGTTTCAAACAACATTTATGCAGAATTCTATCTTACAGCAAGTAGATATCACTGCTGCATTTTCCGTTTTTCGTTCGGATTATTTTTGAGACTGAATACGTGATGTGTTTTACAAAAGTGATAAAGAGCCAAAGAGAATATGAATTGAGTTGAGGCGTAGAAATTCAAGGCATTAAAATGCTATTTGCAATTCTAGCGTTTATTCCATTAAAAAACAAAAACAAAAGCAGAAGCATAGAAACATGTCTTTTTTCCAAGCATTCTTTGGATCACATAAAATTATTCTCTTTGGAAAAAAATAAAAAATAAGAAGTCTTCGAAGAGATAAGCAGACTTATTCATATCTTTAGTGTCCAGAAAACAGACCATTCAATTCATTTCAGAGAATTTGATTAAGCAGAAATGACCTTATTTCCGATAACACTTCTTATGGGAATAAGGATATCATTCCCATTTACTGACACCACCCCCTACTGTCCATATCTTGGACTTTCTTTCCACATTGAAAGTTTGTTTCACAATAAGCTTTGCAAGTATACACACCATATGTGTTTCTGTATTACACAGTAATAGTTATGCTAAAGCTAACATATAGAGTAGAAAAGAGGCTTCTGGGGAGCTATGTTCATTTATGATGCATGGAGCTTGTGATGTAGTTACTCTGACAGTTATCTCTTCACTGCAGCAAAGCTCACTCATCTGTGTCAACCTGCTCAATGCCTCGCTTGGTGGCAATGTTACCCAGCAGGCCGTGTGCAGTGTTGAAAAGGTTGATGGGTGTGGTACCATCGGTGATGAGTGTGGACTTTAGACCCAGGGAGGACAGCAGCTTCACCTGTAACAAGCATCAAAAAAGTTATCAAGATTATTATCTATAGTATTTTTAGAGGTGCATTAAGAATGCATGTTTTAATTGGTCCCTCAATTTGCCTGTGCAATATCTAATATCCAATGAAACACAATGACAAGAGCATTAATTCCTCATACACTGTAGGTTACTGTGATAAATAGTCGTGCTATAATATATTGTATTTTGCCTCATCTGTTGCATACACATTTGCTTGGTGTGCAAACTCTGGCTACAAGTGCAAGTGACAACTTACTGCAGAGTCTACTTCAAACAGAACAACAAGAAAAACTGCACTTGTTAAGACCAATATTTCTTGGTTTCCCGTGCATTGCCATCCGAAATGATATCATTAATTGAACTTCCATCTTCCTCTATCTCCTTGGTTCTTGAGGCTATGTGCAGTATCTTTCTAGTCACTTACAAAAATGATCAGCTCATTACCTGAGAATCTTACAAGTCAAAACTTGCATAAATGTTAAAAAAAAGAAGGAATTTTCAACTGTCTTATTTACACTTCTACAAATTGTCCCATCCACTTGGTGTCAGGTACTACATGTTTTTGATGTATCTATAAACACACAGTAAAACATCACACTCGTTCTTAAAAACAAATCCTTTTATGAAATTACTTTATACATGGTGTATACAGACAAACTTTGGTGTTCTTCTGGACCCTCTACACACAGTTTGGAAACACACACAGTGAGAAAGAAACTCTTCACAAAACATACCTGCATCTCTGGCCCAGCAGTGGCGATAGAGCGGATGGTGTCAGCACCGATGGCCTGAACCATGTTCCTGAATTTCTCAGTGTCAATGTCTGCCATCTGTTTGGCCTTGGTCACCTCCAGAGTGTTCTGCTCACGGATGTACTTGGTCTCAGCCTCCCGGGCACTCGTCAGACGCTGCAACTCAGACTCCTACATAGGGACACCAAGAATTAGAAGTCACAGATTAAGATGCATGCAAGGAATGCATGATACTACACAAAATACATATACATGTAATCACATTTTTCTAAAATTTGTCTGCTGTCGCTACTTCTTGTCATTTTTGGTTTGCGCGTGTCTACAAAATCATACCAGGGCCATTACCCCCGGCTAAACACTGATTAGTGATAAGGTTAGAGTAAAGATTATGGTTAGGGCTAAGTTTAGGGTATAGAGTTTGGGTTAGGGTTAGGGTTAGGGTTATTTTCAGGATTACAATTAGGGTTAGGGTCAGGGGAATGTCTGGGGTAATTGCCCCGAGGCTAATTGCCCTAGACCCCTACAAAATCCATCACTGCATTCATGAAAAATTTTCTTTTGTAAAGCCTACGGTTTCTTGAGTCTGTTTCAAAGCTGATTGTTACTGTGTAAATAACAATTCACCATACATAGCTTACATCTTTGTGGTACTTGGGTACCTCATGTATGAACTCTGTTAATAGCTATTCACTTCCTCATCCACTATCACAACCAAAGTACATGTCTTGTTAATGAAAGCTTAACCCTAAAAAGACTGGGCTATTTTGGTAGCTTGAAAGACTGGGGGGGCCCCCCTTAAGATCTCGGCCGTGGATCGCGCGATCGCCGCGGAAATTTGCACAATGGTAGTGTGCGATGTAATCTACAAGATCGTATATTTAAATTTTCCAAAATAGTCTTCTTTTATTTTATTTTGATTAATTATGCTAATTTATGCGAGAAATCAGACTTTTTTTATCTAAATCAGTAAATAAAGCTCCAAAAGTGCTCATTTTTGGTCTAGATATTCTTTGTAGCATTCTTAGCAAATGTACTTGAAAAAAAATTCGGTATCAAAATTAATTTCTTATTTATTTTATTGTTTTATGAATTTCTTATGTATTTCCTTGTTTTTTCGACTTTTGTTTTTGTTGTTTTTTTCAGCAAAATTTGTGGCAGACCCTTTTTGAAGCATAATACTACTAAAACAAATTAATTTTAGCCATTGAGAGTAAAAATAAGTATATTTATATGAACCATGTGATAAAACTCAATTTGTATTGACTTTGTACACAAAATCGCATTTTTGAGCCATTTTCGGTCTCACGTGCATGTACAAAAAGTTATGTAACTTCAGAACCGTACCCCCGGGCGTCACAAATTTGGTGTCAAAATGTGCGGGAAATTCGAAAGAAAAAAGTCACAGAGCATCGCGGCGAGAGCATTGCGTGTTGCTGAGTAATCGCGCGAAATGTCGAGGGGGGGGGGGGCCTTTTAGGCCCCCCCCCCCCAGTCTTTTTAGGGTTAACCCTATTCTAACTGGGGGGGGGGGGGGGGGGGGTGTCAAATTGACCCCCCCCTCGACGTTTCGCGCCACGATTTCGCAACGCGCAAAGATTTTGCCGCGTCGCTTCACGACTTTTTTCATTGAAGTCTCCCGCATATTTTGATACCAAATTTGCGACGTTCGGGTACACCGTTTTGAAGTTACGTAATGTTTTGCATATGCATGTCAACCAAAAAACAGCTCAAATTCATGATATCGTGTGCAAATCCAATGCAAATTGTGTTTTTTGGTTAAATTGACATAAATTAGATTATTTCAACTTTTAACCATTGAAATTAATCAATTCTAGTGTAGATAAGCCTGAAAAAGTGCCTGCAACAAATTTTGGCAAAAAAACAATAGAAAACAAAAGGTCGAAAAAACAATAAAATACATAAGAAATTAACAAAACAATAAAAAACAAAAGAAATTGATTTCGATTGTGCTAATTTTTTTCAAGAAAATTGTTTGATGTGTCTTGAGGAATTCTGACACAAAAATTTAGCAATCCTCCAGTCTTTTTAATGGAGTTATAGGTGAAAATATGATTTCATGCACAAATTTGCATAATTAATTTATTAAAAATAGAAAGGCAATATTTTTCTATTGTATGACCATGTTATCTTGTAGTTTACATCCAGCTCTATCTTCAGGCAAAATTTCGCGGCGCTCGCACGATTGGCGGCCGAGATCTGAAGGGGGGGTCAAATTGACCCCCCCTCAGTAAAAACTTGGTCTCAAATAGCCCAGTTAGAATAGGGTTAAGGTGTTACGTACATTTTCATGAGCATTTTACATGCAGGTGTACTTCATATCACCTCAAAGATTGTTCTCTACTCTTCTAGCTTTTAGTCTGTAGCCAAGGCAGTTGTCATGTGACTTATGATTTCTCACTAAGCTTCTCATATAATCTCATCTCCACTCACCGACTCAATCTTGGCTGCCTCAGCCTTCAGCCTGGCTTGTTCCACAGCAGCCTCTCCCTCAATCCTGGCTGCTTCAGCCCTGGACTGAGCCTCTGCCTTAGCCTGCCCAGTACTCTCCACTGCAGCACTGTTGGCCTGCAGCTCTAGCAGCTCCTTGCGAGCCTTCTCAGCCTCGGCTTCGTCCAGGATCTTCTGACGTTCCAGCCGCCCACGGGCCTCCTGCTCCAGACGCTCTGCCTCGTGCCTGGAAATGGTTTGAGAGAAGATTCCTGGTAACAACTTAGATCAATCAGGGGACCATTTCATGAAGTGTTTTGTTCAACAAATTTGTTAGACAAATTTGCTCTCAGCCAATCAGATGCAAGGATTTTAGTAGCTTATTACAGCTTGTCAGAAAAAAATATCTGACAACATACTTCATGAAATGCCCCCCCAGGAGGGTTAATACATATCCTCATTTTCCCACAGTACATACGACAAAGACATAAAATGTAGCTTTTAGCTGATTACTTTGACACTTTCAGAAACTAATACAATGATAAAAGATGATTAATCCAAACATTTTGGATACTGCCAATTCTAATATGAATTCCAATATGAATGAACACTTGTCCCAGTAATTTGTATGTTACTTGAAATGAATTAAGTCATTGCATCTCATCTTGGTCTTGTATTTTAAAGTAGTTTTGAAGAGACTTCTGTGTCAACTTCCACCTTTATCTGCTGCTTTTGAAGCTGTTCATAGTCAGGCCCTTCTTCTAGAGTTTTTAAGGATAAAGTAATGGGTTTGGTATTGGTGTAGTGTGTATGGTGATATGACAGTGCAAAAGGAGTAGCCAGGTTTGCCTACCTAGCAGCAGCTTCCTGTGAGTTGGTTGTGATCTCAATGGCCAGCTGCACAGATTTCTGCAGAGCATCCCTGGTCCTCTGGTCCACTGGCTCCACAGACTGGATGTCAATGGAGGTGATGACAAGGTTGTTTTGGGGGAACAGGAACTTTTCGCGAACCTTCCTGTTGTCATCAAAGCCAAAGACGGAGGCACGGATGATTTTAGCCGAGTTCTGCAGTTGGGGAAGAATGACAATGATACCGTGATGAATGAAAATCAAATGTAGAGTTTTCTATGGAGTCTTACAATAGAAAAGATACAGAGTGTAGTCATATCCACTGGATTTCACAAGCAAAGTTTGACATCTCTGCAATCAAACCAATAATTGATAAAATCACCAAAAGAAGATGAGGTGAAGTGTATTCAGTACCTTGTGGAAGTCATCAAACTGGACTCCGGCCACAGCACCCCTGACCCGGGAGGCAATGGCTTTACAGGCGTCTCCCACAAAGTCTGGCACACTGAAGAGTTTGGCAGCAGCTGCTGGGTCCTTCTTGTCAGTCACATCAAAGTGCCTGCATCATAGAAACAAACAAACAGGCTGTCATTTCATATCACATGTGATGATACAGTATATACATGCAAATTCTGTGTGTGGTCATCAATTTTTCTCAAATACAATTTGACAATCACAGTTCTGACCGGACAACATACAAATCTTTGTTTTTCAACTTTTGTTTTTTCTTTGTTTGTTCACTGGAAATTGTCACTGACCACTTTTCTACCATAATTAGCACAAAATTAATCAATGAAAGTGATTAATTGTAAAAATAATCAGGTTTTTATGACTTTCATGACAGAGCACTGTTTTTCATAGGAAATGTACACAAAATCGTGCCCGTTTTGGGGCGACGTTCCGTTACAAAAATGGGCGTGGCTTCGCAAAAGTATGCGCGGACGTTGCAAATTTGGTCTCAAAAGTTGCACGAGACTTGAACAAACAAAGTCAAGAAGCCTCGCGACGAGGCCTTCTCATGTTACAGAATTATAGCGCGAAATGTCGAGGGGGGGGGGGCGGATTCTGCCCCCCGCCCTTTTAGGGTTAAAGGTGACCAGAGTATCTTAGATTGTCACACACAATTCTTTGATGATGGATGAAAAAATGGTGGACGACTCCCATTTCCCGGGAGCACATTTAAAAGCTTTGACAACTACAGCATAACGAGACACACAAACTTTTTGAAATGCTTGTGGGGACAATATATGGCACCTGTCTAAGAAAGGATAGATCACTAAGAACATTCCTACATACCCCTGTAAAGAAACATTCCTGACACAACAAATATCAAATGGTCTCAATGACTGCCTTTTAAATTTCTCCTAATAATAATTGCATAAACTGAAAATACACGATTTCAGGTACTGTGATGGTTTAATTGTAATTGTTCACACCATTTGAATGATTGATATGGAATTGGGAGATCTCTATTATATAGAGCTGTATCAACTACCTTCACAGTGCTCGTCACAGAATTTACATCAATGCACCAACCCCTCTCAGAATTTATAACAAGTATACATTGGAGAAAAGATTCTCACCAATTGTAGGAGAGCTGCAGCTGGAGGCGGGCGTGGTCAGCTGTCTCTATGGTGATGATGTCAGTGCAGAAATCTGGTCCAAGGAGGAGGCATAGTGCCTTGATGACATTGGGTCTCTTTGGCTTGCCTCCAGACAGACTCAACTGGGTGAACTGCTCATCTGGTCCAAGCATGACCAACTCTGGCCCAAAGACAACCCTAGAGGGCAGCACAAAGAAGAAATGGCATTTTTCTTTCTTCACTATCATTTTGGCTGACAATGTGGAGAATGACATAAGAACTGTAAACATTACGTAACTATGTGCTCCTTCCGTGCAATATCTAATATCTACATGTTTATGTAAAATAAAATTTTTGTGATGTTAATATTGCATCACAATAGATCTGCATGTTTTGTCCACAACATATTTCTCATCCATATAAATGTTCCAAAAATTCTTGTTCAATGTACATGGAAGTTACTGTCTAGGTTGTCTCAAAAGAGAATGAATAATTCAAGTTCATGAATTTGAGTAATTATGCAGTACCCACTGCAAACTACAAGGATTAGAACCAGCAATGGCTGTTGGTCTGAAACTTGGTTGTCTAGTGGATAAGATGCCTGTCCGGAGATAAGGAGGTCATAGGTTTGAATCCTGCCCAAGTACCGGTATGTATAATGCCCATGATTTCTTTTGTCATGGCTATTATACTAAAACACTGATCAAATCAGTGCTTATTTATGTCCATGTACGGCAATTTGCAAATCAGTTGCAGGAAAAAAGATAAATTTAAACGTTTGTGACAAAGAGGTTCAAGCTTTCTTACCTAGCCTTCTTCTCCTTGTAGTCATAGATCTGTACAGCTGCATTGTGGGGAACTCGGAAGGAGACAACACGTGTCTTCTCCCTGGGGCGGGGCTGGCCCCCACCCCTCCTGTCACTCCGGTCTGCAAGGGGGTCCCGGGCACTCTGTAGGAGTTCCTCCACAGCAGGTGGTAGCTCCTTAGACCACAGCTCCTCATCCTGGTTCAACATGTAGGTCTCTCCAGTGACCGCACGCACCTTAGGTCAGAGGTCAAAAGTTACCAATCAAAACATGTGGACTTCAGGAAGTCACATAATGCATGTGATTTAACAAATGTATTGTCAGAGGAATTACCAATTGCTTACTCACTGGAAATTCCCCAATAAGCAACAAAACACACACACAAAAAAATCCTATGAAAGCATCGCAAATGAACTTACAATCTCCACTGACATTGCATCAAAATACAAATAACTGATTTCCTTTATTTTTTCTCAGATTCATGCAATACATTTTCTTTTTTGTTGTTGTTGTTGTCATGCTTAAAATGCTGAAATAAAATCTACACCATGTTGTCAGTGGTTTAATACACGACTTAAAATGTCTAGGCTTTGCCAAATTACGTCAGAAAATAGGTGGAAAAAGCATGTCTTGCTCCACACCAATGAAAGCTTCATTGTGACCCTCTTTCATCTGACTAGACAATTTAGCTTTAGGAGAAGCCAGTATTTGTGACTTCCAATTTAGCCTATTATGTACTCACAGACATGTTGGCCATATGCTAAAGATGTGGGTGTGTTTACACCAAAACTCTAAGTTCTTGATATTTTCCTCACCTTTCCTGTCTTTGTGTCTCGGATGTAAACTCCCTCGTTCTCATCCAGAGGGATGGCCTTACGCCTGGTAACAACCTCCACCTTCACAGGGGGCACATACTCACAGGGACCACGGATCATCCACCTGTCTCCGGGGTTACGGACGACGCCCTCCTGTGAAATGACAAATTATCAGCCTAGTTATCATCGTTTGTTATGACAAAGGAATTGCTCACTTACAAATGAAATATAAAAGCCAATCTTACAGCATAGGAAAACAAGAGACCCGCGGGTCTAGCGCTCACCTGAGTATCGCAAGTTCACCTTTCACGCAGTCACTAATCTAAATTATTCACAGCTCTACCAAAATTTGACCATGCATTCTCAAGTAGAAGAAGAAAATGTACAATGAGAGCCCAAATTTTTTAAGATTCCTTAATTATTGGGGATTGGGGCCCCCTGGGGCCCTCTGGGTGGGGCATGGTGCCCATTTTGATAAATTTAGATCCTGATCCCCTAGGGATGCTACCTGCCAAGTTTGACGAAAATCCATCATGAGGTTTTCAGGAAGAAGATGAAAATGTACAATTCAGGCCCCCATTTGGACCTTCCCAAGTTATATATAATATAAGTTAAATACTCGCTGCCTATAGAGGGCTAACTATGTACACTCCATACACTGGAGTGTAAGCACTCCAATAGCTACTTATTGTCGCTGGGGCGACAAGACCTCATATCTACAAAATGTCAAATGTTCAGGAGAGCCAATAAACATGGCGGCCAAAACACTATAGCGAATGGGATAGCCTTTCCTTTGACAAGCCATGGTGGCTTAATTTTTTTGGGTATCATTGACAGTTCGGATTTGGACAGGACATTCCTTAACCCATTATTTGACCATTAATTCAAAAAAGTCATTTTCACCAAAATTTCAGATATAAGGTCTTGTTACCCCAGCGACGTTATGCATGTGTGTAACCTGTTAGGCTAGAGTCCAGTGACACTTACAGCATTGACATCTTTGAAGGATTCCTGAGCCCTGAGGATGAGTCCCTCATCTTCTCCCAGGATGAATACTGCCTGGATACCCTGCTCTAGCCTCTCACCAGGCTGAAGGAAGAAGGACACCTCACCCTGCAGCAGAACATAAACATTGACAGCAGTTAAATTTAATCTCATTGAGAGCTATATACATCTCAGTTTGTGACAGATAAGAGGAAAATCTGGAAGGTCATAATATACTGGCAGCAGATGAGTAAATACACACTGGACATGTAATTGAATATTTTGCTTTGGTTATCATACACATACTAAAGTTCATAACTGCCCTTATAAACCACAGCATTATGAGAAAGTCTTCACAAACTGCTCTAACAAGTCTTTCATGAAAATGAAAGAATATCCCTTAAACGAAGCTTGGTAACATCAATGCAACATTCTGGTAATGAATTCACTTTTATGCATTTATGGGAATGGTTTCATCTGTTCATGATAAAGTGACCTAGAAAATGTTTTTCCCCATATAGGAAAGTGTATCCTATTATGTTTACAATCAGAAGAAACAAATCAACAGTAAATCAACAGAGGAGAGACTTTTATTCATTTGAGGAACATGTTTATCAATGGCAAGGACTATCTTTTTCTTACCTTGACCAGCTTCTTCTGGCCCAGCTGTGGTTTTCCATCAGGCCCTACGGGGTCCATGATGACACAGTACTGGCGATTGGTCAGAGTGTTGATGTTCACAACTCCAATAACCTATCAGAAGAGGAAATATATGCATATATAGTATAAACACATAAATGGTGAATACTGAATAAGTTATATATGAGAAGCACATGGAAATAATAGTGACATTTTTTTTTCTCTCTCTCTCCCTCTCAGCTGGTCAAGCACTTCACTTGTTTTAAAAGTGACATAATGCATGTAAGCTGGGATGAAATTCATGTTCAAATAAAAGATGAACTTAAAATGTAAACCAGGAGGCCATAACGGAATGTCACCAAAAACTTAAGGTAGCATCCATTTCATTCTTTGTTTTGCTTTGTTTTCACAGTGAATGCATCAACATACTTTTTCTATTACTAGTCATATCATCATGCATTAAGTTTGCTGTCAGGTTGATGTGCTGGCAAGCACCATTCGAGAGGATTAAATGATCTGTTATTACATCACAGATGCTTATCTCAGGAAATTTAAATGCCAACATTCCTTGATCATATAAATTACCTTTTTTTCTAGTTAAGCACAAAGCAATAACTATGAACTGGCCTACTACGGAAACAGAAATGACATACTATACTCACTTTTTCAGATGCCAAATGACAACTATCAAAACTCTCCAAGTGTTAAGAAAAAAAAATGCTGACAGAAAATGGAAACTAAACAAACCATTTTATGATTATACTGAGATTGAAAAAAGTGAAAGAGTGTCTATGGGTAAGTACCTATGAATCCCACAAATGTTGTTATCAGACATAACATGTGATATTATAAGGAAAAAAAGGGGGGAGGAGGAATACTTCTACAGTTGTTACACAAGACAAGTTTCTCACCTCTTCATAGACGTCTGGAATGTGTGCATCAGTGTCTTTCATCGTAATCAGCCATTCCTCACCGTTCTTTCTGGTCACCTTCTTCATGTCGGTAAAGGTGCGTGTGGCTCTCACATGCAGAGCATTCTGCAAACAAACAAAAGCAGTCACATCATCATTTAGTTTTGATCCGGGTTATGCCCAGATAATGGTGGTGGCTAGACTTACCTCACAAACAGCAAGCGCTCTCACAGCTTCTCCCCATCTCGCCCGATTTAGGGTGTTGCCCTCAATCAAGAAAACCCTCCCAAGCTCATCCTCCACCTGTCTCTTCCACTCCTTCTAGGGTCAGCCTTGCTTTCACAGTTCATTCACTTTACACTCGAGTGCTTTCTTAAAACATGATCATCACGCTTCTTCAACACATGTGTGTACCACCGCACTCTAATTGCCCCTACAGTGTTCATGAACCCGTTGAGGATGAGTCCCGGGCATACTTGGTTAGGTGTCTATGGGAAGTGTCTGTTTTAGCCAAATCAAACCGTCCTCAAAGGGTTAACAAGTCTTTCCAAGTTGACAAGAGCAAAAGTTAGGTGCACAATTTCTCCCTCCTTTCTGAATCATGTAATGAGAACATTGTTTTTATTCATTTATCTATATTTCACATGCACTGCTTTCTTCACACTTTGGCAGTAATGCATATCTTTGTCTGAGCACTGCAAATCAAAATCCGTATGAAAGCCGCTTGTAACATAGACACACTTATTCAAGCACCATTCTGCTTCTCAGCTCACAATCACATGATTTTTTAGTATTGCCCCCCCCTAAAAAAAAAAAGATTTCTATCACATTGCCTTCAAAAACAAGTGCTCCCTGTACCATCATAGAATGAGGTTAATGGTATTGATTAGTTAAGGTCTTTTCCACACCAAACTTCCTATCTAGAACCTTGTTAATTTCCTCTGCTTGAAGGTCACAGGTGGAGGAAGCACGCTAGTGATCAACCGTCTAAGCTCTCGGCTCTCTACTTCCTGCTTGCAATGATGAACTAACCAGCCATAGACACCCATCTAACATAGAAAGCCTTCTCTATACCTTTCTGGATCCAGTGCATTCCCGTTATAACGAACACGGTTATAACAAAATTCCAGTAACAATGAAGTAAAAACTCAGGCCGCAACATTATCCACTCTATGTATTTTTTTTTTTTTGGTCTATTTGTTCAGTTTCAAAAAAATTTTGATGTAACGAAAAAAGACTGCCGGTCTTATGGATTTCGTTATAACGGGAGTCCACTGTACTGGTTAGTATGGTCTAAATATTCTACTAATCAATAATTTACCTTCTCTGTAAGAACGTAAGCATTGACCGTGTCGACGACCTCCTCGTATGCCCCTGGGAGGTAGGCACCGATCTTTTTGACCTGCCACTCCTCACCAGTCACCCTGGGGTTGCCCTCCCTGTCCTTGGTCTCCTTACGGGCCCGAAGCTTGATGGCCTGGTTGGGTCGGATGATGGTTGCTCGGATCGTCTCATCCACAACCACCTCCTTACGAGGGATGTAGGTCCCTGGTCCCTCAAAGAGCCACTCGTCGCCAGCGACGCGCTTCTTGTCCCCGTCCTCAAAGTCAAGTACAGCTCGCAGTCTGAGGGCACAGTTTGCCTGGACTACTTTCAGAGCAGTCACAGCCTGCAAGTTTAGGATTCACAGACAGGAGTATTAGTGGCCTGGCATGAATGGAAGAACTCTGCCTCATAATGACAACAGTATCTAAGAGATATTTGACAGTACTTATCACACTGCCGAAATTTTACCAGAGACCATTATGTCACTTGAAATCTTATCTATTCTTCTGTATTTAACCCTATTCTAACTGGGGGGGGGGGGGGGGGGTCAAATTGACCCCCCCCCTCGACGTTTCGCGCCACGATTTCGCAACGCGCAAAGATTTTGCCGCGTCGTTTCACGACTTTTTTAATTGAAGTCTCCCGCATATTTTGAGACCAAATTTGCGACGTCCAGGTACACTGTTTTGAAGTTACATAATGTTTTGCATATGCACGTCAACCAAAAAACAGCTCAAATTCATGATATCGTGTGCAAATCCAATGTAAATTGTGTTTTTGGTTAAATTGATATAGATTTGATTATTTCAACTTTTGACCATTGAAATTAATCAATTCTAGTGTAGATAAGCCTGAAAAAGTGCCTGCAACAAATTTTGGCAAAAAAACAATAGAAAACAAAAGGTCGAAAAAACAATAAAATACATAAGAAATTAACAAAACAATAAAAAACAAAAGAAATTGATTTCGATTGTGCTAATTTTTTTCAAGAAAATTGCTTGATGTGTCTTGAGGAATTCTGACACAAAAATTTAGCAATCCTCCAGTCTTTTTAATGGAGTTATAGGTGAAAATATGATTTCATGCACAAATTTGCATAATTAATTTATTAAAAATAGAAAGGCAATATTCTTCTATTGTATGACCATGTTATCTTGTATTTTACATCCAGCTCTATCTTCAGGCAAAATTTCACGGCGATCGCACGATCGGCAGCCGAGATCTGAAGGGGGGGTCAAATTGACCCCCCCTCAGTAAAAACTTGGTCTCAAATAGCCCAGTTAGAATAGGGTTAAGAGAAGCTGTATTTTTAAACTTATTTAGTGTTGCATCTTAAAGGGATCGTATAGTTTTGGTTGAGAACTAATTTCAGGTTTCTAACATTATTTGGTGAGAAGAAGAGGACATCTTATGAAATATGAAAGAGCATGTAATTGTATGAGGAATTCAATGTTTATTTGATGAAAATTGGTTTTGAAATGGCTGAGATATAAAAAAAGAGCAATTCTAATAAAGTGTGGGACCCACACTTTATTACGATTGCTTTGTTTTACTTTGTTTTTGGGATGTTTCAGTCATTCTAAACCCAATTTTCATCAAATAAATTTTGAATTCCTCTTTTAAAATGGCATGCTCTGTACTATATCATAAGTGTTTTCATGGTATCTCGCAGAAAGTTAAAGGCCCAATTCTCATCTCCACCAAAACTGTACCATCCTTTTAATATGTCTAGAGGTAAAAGTCAACATAAAACACTTCATACAGCAATGAAGGTATTTTGTGAAGGTGATGCTAAAATATCTACACTGGCTGTGCCAGTGCATGATTGGTTGATATCATCAACTCCAACATTTGACACCATTTGTTCATTCTATCTCTTATTGCTCAATTCAAACCTTTTAATCACTGGACGGATTAAAATTTCTGCAAGGCATTAATGAGTCTCACCTGTTTCAGGACCTCTCCAGGGTAGAGAGGGAAGGGTTCCCTGGCAAGCCTGATCTCCTGGTCAGCATGGCTTAGCTTGACCTGACCATTTTCATCCACCATCACCTGACCAGCCTCATTCCTGACGGCAGGATTCTCTACAATGCAGTAATGCCTGGGAGGCACGGTGATCATCTTCTCAGGCCCAAAGATGACCCTGATGACATAAGCAGTAGTACAAGATGATGAAGTGATAGTTACATATGATGACGTGGTGGTAAGAAATGAAGTAGTCATATGAAATAAAGTGGTAGTAAGAGATGATGAAGTGGTAGAAGAGATGGCAAGGTGGTAGTAAGAGATAAGGAGTTGGTAGTAAAAGATGATGCAGTGGTAGAAAGAGATGATGAAGTGGTAGTGAGAGATGATGAATTGGTAGTAAGAGATGGTGGAGTGGTAATAAGAGATGATAAGGTAGTAGTAACAGATAGTGAAGTGGTAGAAAGAGATGATGGAATGGTAGTAAGAAGTGATGGAGTTGTAGTAAGAGATGATGGAGTGGTAGGAAAAGATGATGGAGTGGTAGTTAGAGATGATGAAGTGGTAGGAAGAGATGATGAAGTGGTAGCAGGAGACAATGTAATGGTAGTAAGAGATGAAGTGGTAGAGAGATGATGAAGTTCAAATCAAATTGATGTGACAAAATTATGACATTGTTGGCATAATATCAAAGAGTTTAGAATGGAAAAAAATCTGCGTAGCTGCAGGCTCGATGTGAGTGGTGGAAGGATGAACACTTGTTACTCTCTATCTAAGTTGCTATGAGAATAAAGCATTCTTTTGGCTTTATCAAGTGGGCTATCTTTATCACTACCACATAAATCATTTTCATCCCCTTTAAAATCTTAGTTGGTTCATCTAGTTTGTCTAACAAATAAATCACATTTTGATAAATATCCAGACATAAAGATGAAGGTTAACATCAGAGATGTCATATTCTAAAAATGGAAAACATGTGACTATTGATTCAAAGTATTGACGTTATTGCTTTGGGAATTCCATACCTTTCATGGTCCTGGCGGATGTAGGTCTTGGGACCCACAACAACCTTGGTGACGTTGTCATTGTGGTCCAAGACATGAATGTAGTAGTAGGGTGGGATGCGGAAGATGGACTCCTCCTGGCTCCCTCGCTTGGCAGAACTCATGATGGCTGAGGTCAAAGGTCACTTGCTTCAAGGAAAGAATGAGATGTGGTCTGCAGGGGAGGACAGCAAACAGTTTACAGTTATTGAAAACATATATATTCCTCTGGTATCTCTATGTGTCAAACTGAGAGAAGCTAATAGGACAATTAAAGGAACCTTGCAATGTCACTTTCTATTATATCAATGGGCAGAAGATGGTGTAATATACCCTTGACTGACAAAGCCCCCATCCTTAAAAACAAAACAAAAAAAGTTACATGGTTTCTGCACACTAGCATGTGCACACACACACACACACACACACACAAAGAAGCAAACAACAAGTTGACATATAGGCCTACAGACAACTTATGAAGACATGTTGCATGTTTCCACATAAATTAAGACACTGTATACTGATGAGCGAGTTAATCATTGACCAATGACAGGGAACAGCGTTGACTCTACTCCACATCCTCTATTTGGTGGACTCTATACATGCAATGTGCTCATACAGCTGTATACAGACAAAGCAGCATTGGACAGACAACTCACCTACAAATGTATACACTGCATGATTTGCCATTTACCTTCAGATCAAAGAATCTCATCATTGTTCATTTCTACGATATAATAAATTTCCCATATACACCAATTTCACACTTCTGTCATATCATGGAATAAATGATAAGGCTAAAACACTGGTTTAACAAAGCTTGTTTAACATGTCTTGTTACTCATTTTACTCTTCTTGATATCATACAAACAAATGAGAGGATGTTTGCTTTGTGTCTGAAGTGTACACAAACCAACCAGGTCTCAAGCTATGTTTGTGCATCATGATATTAATCAGTTTTAATCATCAAGTCTGCAGATGGATTTTATTTCACCAACCATTAAAAGAGCTGCTGAGGTCAAAGAGCAGAGGTGTGAGATTTTGTGAAGTTCCAATCATTGTTGGGAGTGGGCCAGGAGAGCTTGTGGGGGTGTAACCAGCTTTATTGCTTTTAAGTTGTACATCATGCAGTCTGGTGCATAGTAAATACAATATTCTGACTGATAAAAGAAAAATTATTCCTATAATGGGACTTGTTGGTGCCAGTTGGAAATATAATTATATATGTATATATTTTTATTTATTTATTCATTTATTTATTTATTTATTTATTTATTTAATTATTTATTTATTTATTATCTTTTTTTTGGGGGGGGGGGTGGGGCTTGTTTTTAAATGAGGCATGAGAAAATGCATGTCAGGCATGTGAGCATGACAAGATCCCTGAGAACAATGTAGGCCATCTCTTTGTATGATATGCTGAAATTGTTATGAGGAGGAGGCCCTGAAAAAGTTAAAGGACAAGTTCACCTTCATAGACATGTGGGTTGAGTAAGACAGCAATATTAGTAGAACACATCAGTGAGAGTTTGAGGAAAATTGGACAATCCATTCAAAAGTTATGAATTTTTGCAGTTTCTGCTCAGTTACGGCTGGATGAAAAGACTAAGTAAGCTTGTGATGTCACAAGTACAACGATACAAAGAAAGAATAAAGAAAATTCAACATATTTCCATTTTTCTCTCATAACAAAAGAACACTTGACTTCTCTCTTTCAGAAGGCAGGCGGAAGTAGCAAGTCGAAGAAATGTGCACTTTATTCAAAAAGTAAAGTTTTGTGAAATTCTCTTTTTATTTTCCTTATGTAGTTGTATGCATGTGACATCATACACTGTAGTAGTCTTCTCATCCAGCAGTGACTTCGCAGATACATTGTACTTCAAATATTCATAACTTTTGTTCGGATTGTCCAATTTTCCTCAAACTTTCACTGATGTGTTCTACTTGTATTGCTGCATTCTCTCAATCCTAATGTACATGTATATGAAGGTGGACTTGTCCTTTAAACTGCTTTGTGAAGGTGCACAGCACAGTGCAGCGTGATGAGGAGACATGTCACTGTTAGACAACAACTGCACCCAGGGGGTTTGAACTGGGCCTGCACACAATATTGTGATTGACAGTTGCTTTTTGAGCTGCAGCACTGTAACAACCGACTGTGGAAACGGCATCGCAATTCAATGTGACACACTTCTTGCTGAAAATCAATCTTCTCACTTCTTGTCTGCTAGCTGACAACTACTATGTACAGAAAGATAATCTTCTTGGAAATCTCTCCAGTAAGGTCTGAACTAACTAGTGTAAGCCCAATATCATGAACACCCCCCTCACACACACACACACAAACACTCACCTGCACACATCATGCACACATACACAGAGATTCCACAAGGTACAGTACGTGTTAGAAGTAATATTACAGTGCTCAGCAAACTGCAGTAAGTTTTGAAGCAGGAAGTCCTCTTAAAGAATGGGATCGGATCAGATGCAGAACAAAAGAGAATCAATGTTCAAAGCAATGCGATGCAATGAAAAAAAGCAAGAAAACTAGCAATGGAGAAAAGAGAAAGAGAGAATGAAAGAGAGAGATAGAAGGACAAAAATGACATCAACTGGTTTGAGGCTGAGATCGACAGAAGGTGAAATGTATCCAGGCACCTCATCCTGTTTACCACTGGATTATCTCCAGATGATTCATTCAGCTAGGACTCATATTCACCAGTGTACTGGTGATTTAAAGGGTGGGTGCAGGGGAGTGGTGAAATACAGAGAGCACAGATTCCATCTCTCCCATTTTGAAGTAACTTCTGCTACATTTCTCCCCCCCCTTAGAATTTGAATTTCTCCCACCCAAGCTGTGAGTCTCCTGCTTAACACACATTTTTTACTACCACAGTGTATGAGCATTTAGCTTTCTCTGGCCAAATTTAGCTTTTTCAAAGGTACAACTGTTTATAAAAAAAAAGTTCAGATAGCATTAGAGAGAGAGAGGATCCATAACCAAGAGCTTCAAGTAATTTTGAATCTGAAAAATAGAGGTTTTTTTATTAGCCAACTGAAATACAGTTGTACAGCATTTAACTAGGCATGCAAGGCAGTGATTTACACAAGAGTTTCCTTGCCTTATCACAGGCTGAAATTCATAAAGAGATCTGTAGATATAGTCATTTACAAGACAGACTCTACCAGTTACACACTGGATTGCTGAATACCTACTGCACTTACTGTGACAGTTGGTCTGGGACAATGCATTTTTATGTCCAGTTGTAATTGAAGTTGGCCCGTTGAACCTATTGAAATGTATGCTATGGTCTTATACGGTAGCACTTCAAGTTTAAGAAAAATAAGCACAGTATTATGAATATTCACTGAGTAATGTAGGCATGAACACAACGGTTTAACAAAGAATATAATGATACGGAGGTTCATTTGTGTTTCTTCTACTGCACTTGTAAAACTACCAGCATTTATTGTCATAAATCGAAGTATGTAATGTAACTGGATATGTGCACATTGTACTATAGACTCAGTAAGCCCCCTCTTAAAATCGAGACTATCTACACTGTATATACCCCCACTAGCCATTTGATGACTCACACACAAACAGCTGATCATACGATTTCATGAAGTCAGGACAGAAGCTTTTCCTGCAATCAAGGTTTCACATGAATATATTATCAAATCCTGTACAACACATTATTTTTGTGGAAACACCTTGAGGAAGGGGTCTATACATTCTGTACCCCGACATGTAATGCTAAATTGAACTACACTGTGTCATCTGTTTGCAAGTCCAATTGTTATATGGTCAATCCAGTGAAATGTTGGTACATTTCTTCCTACATCAAAGCAGGGAGGTTGCCTGCATGTACATGTATCTACCACTGCAGTGAGCCATTAAGTTTCTGTTTAATTACCGGGTACTGTAACAGTAATATTGATGCCTGTCACCCAGAACTAATCAAATAAAATTGTCTGAGTCATAAAAAGAAAATGTTCCTGAATAAGGAATGAAGAAAAAAGAATAAACCAACAATACACTAATGATAAGTCAAACATAACCACAGACACTGAGAAAAACTCATGAAATCAAAACGCTTCAGAAGAGCTGAGGCTTCATGGTTTCCTTAATCCCCGACACCAATCTTCTGAAGATATGATAAACAGCTACTATACTCCCTCATGTACATGAACATGTACATCATGTACCATTGAATGCATTTGAATGCATGGATAATCCACTTTCCGTAGAATTGAAGTGGTTTTGCTACAACAATGCTGTAATCCTTGGTCTCATAAACAAGAACAACCTCTGCGACAAGAATATATGCATTAGGACTATGCAATGGCGGATTCAGAAAGGGGCACACCGGGCATGCTCCCTCTTTTTTTTTTTGGTTAAAACAAAAGAAATAAAAAGAAAAAATGGGAGGAGGGTGCATGAACCCCCTTTAATTCGGTAGAGGTGCAACCCCCCCCCCCCTTACATAATTTCTGGATCTGCCCTTGACCGAAAGATCGGTCTGTATGTGGTCGTTGGGGAAATGTTCCGCGTGGAGACAGCGTCTGGCTTCACGGGAGGAGAGCAAAAACGTCAAAAAATAAAAGACTCCTCCGGACAGATGGATATTTATGTTTAGATCCGCCCCTGCAATAAGTATGCAAACGTGTTAAATTGTTTGCCAGTCCTTTGGAATATCATTTATTAGGGCTAGACTAGGCCCTATAATTAGTTAGGTTTAAGCAGGGCAGATGTCACAAGGCATGCAGGATCTTTAATGCAGAATATTATAGGCAATGGTTAATAAACTCTCGGGTATTTTGCTTAAACTAGACAGATTGTAGCCTACAACAGTGTGTAGCTACTCTACTGTCTCTAGTCTAGTATTGAGATACGAGATTTAGGCTAGCCTATCCACTCTACTGTCTCTTACATGTTAGGGCTAGGCACCTGGCCTAGTCTATTGAGATTCGAGATTATTCTAGACATCATGCATGCATGCATGTTGACAAAAGTAACATTTCAAATTTAGATACCTAGGCCTATCACTTATCAAGCCGGCCGAAGAGAAAATATATTCAGCATCAAATTTTCTTATCGACCGTTGAACGAAAACATTCTCCCCATATCAGCATCAGTGCTTACAACACATTGGATTGTCACGTTAACAAATAGGCCTACCATTGGTACATGATGATGAGAAAGCAGTAATTTAGTGTCTACTTACAATGGAAGGTGGACAGTGCGACAGTGTTAAGTTACCACAGTCCGGCAGTAACACTCGAAACAGTGCTTACTTCAGCTTCATCTTGCACTAAATTGCACTAAGACTCTCGCAACGAAACACAACCCCTTTTTATAGCATTCCACAGTTAACACTTACCGTCAAGGGGCACTGCTGTTGCAACGTCCCTCGCAATGTTCTTGTGAATGAAACAGGCGTAGGCGCCACACTATTGCATGTCCTGTTGCAATATCCTAAAGCAGGGATAGTGATACACGAGCACAGAGTACAGTAACTCCCACTCGACTCAGGTTTCCTCTTCCGCACTAGATAGAAAAGTCCATAGGGTTGTCCTGTAGGCCTGTAGGATCTATAAATAGACATGACATAATTTGATTTTACGAGTCGTGTTGCAACAACAGACCAATCGCTGGGCTGCATTTGGCCCCCTACCCCTGGGAACGCCTCGCTCACGCTGAAAATTAAATAGCAATTTGCATAACAAATGAGATGACGTTTTTCTGATGTCACAGTAGGTGACGCGACGCGGGCCTCGAAACCTGGCAAATGGGGGACACTGGGGGAGCAGCTGTGTAGAGTTCTAAGTGAATTTTGAAGTGTGCATCGACATCAAAGAAGTTTGGTTGACATATCTAGCTTCAGGTTTCTATTCTTTGTGAGATGATGACAAACCTCATATGAAGTGTGAAAGAGCATGTAACTGAAACAGGAATTCAATGTTTATTTGAATGAAATTGGTTTTGAAATGGCTGAGATATCGAAAACAGAGCGATCCTAATGAACGGTAGGACCCACGTCATTTCATTACGATCACTTTGTTTTACTTTGTTTCGTTTGGGGATGTCTCAGCCAGTCCATAACCGATTTTCATCAAATAGACTTCAAATTCCTTTTAGAATGGTATGCTACGTACTATTTCATACTTGGTTTCTTGGTATCTTGAAAAATGTTGAAAGCCCAATCATCATCTCAATCACTACTATACCTTACACGTGTGTGCATAGATTTCTATTACCCTATAAGGTTCATATTCATGTTTTCAGAGTGAACCCAGTGTTAACCAATTATGCTCAAGCTGTCATTGCTGGTGTATTGCGTGAGATTATCAATGGACCCCACCCAAGCACAACCGGACAGTTTGCAGTTATTTGTGTATTTCGAGTGTCGGTTAAAAAACTCCACAATATACTGCACGCACTCTCCAAAAATACCACATAAAGAAAGAGTTTAACAGAAGCAATATTATCCGTGACTTAATTCTGAAATGTGTTGTAAGCTATAAGCCAGCTATGTAACAGAATGAATCTACATGATCAAACCTTGAAAACAGAGTATTTTACAATAATTTACACAGGAATCCTCTCTCAAGACAATGATAATAGTAGTAGTAGTAATGATGTTAAAAATAATGATGATGATGATGATGATGATGATAATAATGATAATAATAATAATGATAGTGATAATAACAATTATGATAAGTGCGACATCATGCGGTACTTGTAATGCGCCATCAACCTATGTTGCCTATTATGAGGCGCAGTGGGGCATATAATTATGAGAGTGGGAAGAAAAAGGGAGCGATAGAAATATCTATCTGTATCTATCTATCTACCTATCTATCTATATGTATGTATATATATATATATATATATATATATATATATATATATATATATATATATACATACATATATATTTCTATTTTTATCTATTATAAGCAATCCAACAAATATCCAACCACAGAAAGATGTAAATGTTGTAGTGTATCGGTGTAACTACTCGGGATCGATATGTTCGTTGTTTGATGTAGAGGCATCACCCAGTCCAGGGTTATGTACAAGTAGACATCAAAGAACATAAGCTCCTCCTGAAACTGGATTTGTAGTTCAGAGTACGTAGCTTTATTTCTTGAGTTTAAAGTTTTGACTCAGTTATATAAGTAGATAGATAGATAAGTAAATAAATAATAGTGAAAGTTTTATCATAAAGAATTCGTACAGAAACAAAAGGTGATTTGTGATATTTCACGAATCACTTAATAAAAAAAAAAAAAACTAACCACACACACACACACATACACATACTTACACACACTCACACACAAGCACATACATGGGATTGTTTTCGTAGATGGCGCCATTTCGAAAACACCGCAACCGCACTGTCAGTTTGCATGAAAGACTTTCTTTGCGCCACAATTAATAATTCGACCAAAATAAACATTTCCTATAATAACAGCATTCTGATTTGCTTTTAAGGCAAGTTGTCAAAATCGAACTCTCGACGGGTTGAAAGCGAGGAATTTCAGAACATAAGAATGATGAAGAAGGCAACAATTTCAAATCATTCAAATGGTTACACAAAACAACAGGAATGAACACGATTATCATAAATATGAGAAGAACAGCAAGATACATATTGGATCAAGAGTGAGAAAAAAAAGAGGAAGAGAGCGAAGGTACTCCACCTGTGATTCCGCTTTTGCTCTTTATACTATAGAGGAGAAACTTAGATGAAGAGTAAAATGAATGATGGAAATAAGCCTAAAATGCGAAGCATGATCACATTTCTAAATGTTACAATGTGGCAGAAGCTTTTAGATCAAATGTCAACATCGTATGAAAGATAGATTGATGAATATAATTACTGGGTAACAAGACGCCGACAGTCGTACCATGTCAATGTGGTTATTTTGTGATTCATAATTATCTATGAAGTAAATCACGATTTGATTACATACCCTTATGCCATGTACTATGATATATATATATATATATATATATATATATATATATATATATATTAATTATCACAAAAAGGCTCAACAAAAAAAGAATGTAAAGTAGCATTTTTCTTGGAATGCAGAAAATATCAAAAGACGATTTGGGACTATTGAATAGCGACGAATATCATCACAAGTGTACTTGTATGTTTGTTATGACAAACACAAAAGAAACGGGAGTGTTGAGTCACAAGCACAATTCGTGTGTATTAGGCATACTATTGAATTCTCTAGATTTATATTTCCGAGTCTAATTGAGCAAATGTTGTGCATAATCATACCCTCCCCTCTAGTAAAAGGCAAACTACTCTGTCGTTCATATAGGACATAAAATGGAGGTCCATTACAACTCATGTACGTAAAAATCCCGCTTCATTCATTCATTTCAAAGAGCAGGATGCATATCCCGGTGATTACAAGTGGTCCCGCCTCATATCCCACTGGACCCCATGTATAGAAGACCACGCGCGCGATATAATGCAGCTGAATATAGGCAATCCAGCCATCGCTATGTCAAATATAATCATATCATGTGTTGTCATCGAACTGATCAATTCAATATTTGAATCTGTAGACCTATTTCAATGTAATGCTTTTTCCTTACTTCTCAATCACAGTTCGCGGTAATTTAAGATCTTTATCATACTGTACCTGCCAATTTAAAGATAATTATCATGGTTTGTTACATTACTTCAAGGATCTTTCAGATGAAGTTCTTATCATGTTTTCTATATTTTTCTATATTTCTTTCTACAGAGTTTCTTTGCCAAGCACAACAAAAAATATAAAAAAGAACAAGATAAAAGGCTAATTTCTGGTGCCCCCTCCGGACAATCGAAATAAAAGGTTACTGTCGAGCGTTGCCATATAGTTATATATATCTCAATATATATATATATATATATATATATATATATATATATATATATATATATATATATAAATTAATCATGTTGGTTTTATTCCTGATTTTTTTTCGTAAAATACAATGAGAAATTGCTATAAAACAATAATGCAGATAAAATTCAAATAAACGTAGGAATTATCAGTTTCATAACAAGACTGCACTTGATCAGTTTTGCTGATAAGATAACATGAGAAGAAGCGACATTACATCGTATATAATTATGTAAACGAGGGAGAAAGAGAAAAAACCCAATAAAAGTACAGCTTAGATGGAGCCTAATCATACATTTACAATACTTTGTATATTCTGTACATACCATCATGTACATTTACATCACAATATACCATTATTCTGTACTATCAATACATGCCACTGTGGTCTGTACATTTTAAGCACAGCATATGTATGTAGGAACAGACAACCTTTTGCGTAAGGACAGTGAAGAGTATAGCACAACAGTGAAGAGTATAGCACAATCCCTTGTCATAGGCATATCAGTTTATGAGATGTTTCTATGAAGTAATAATCGTACGTTCGGCTTACAGAGACCTGCAGTTGATACACATTACATTTACATGCATCTCAGTTCACCTAGCCTCAAAGAACGTATATTCTCAAAATTTTACATGCAATGAATGACGGTGATTAGTATTTCACCAGCCTGAAGAACAAAATATTATCGGCTTGACTTTATTAGACTATGTTGTGATATGCAATGTGCCCGGAGCGGAATAAGAATGCGGAATGGTTCTTTATGTAATAAGAAATGACACAAAAATAAAAATAACATCGGAAAATACTCGCTGTGTAACATAGTTGTGAATTGTGACTATTTGAAAGACAAGTACCATCCCATATGATACAAATTAGGCAGTACCTGTCAGCAAGTGCCAAGAAACCGACAAACCTTTTGATATGAGCATTCATTTAGGCACGTGTAGCACAGATGAAGCCCATGACCATTATTATATGTGAACTTCAGTGATCTATTATTCAAGTCACAATTTCCCATTAAAATAATCTTTTCCCCAATAACTTGATGCTCAAAACCTCAAATCACGATTTCCATGTTTATTTTGCCTCAAATATGTATAGTCTGTCTGAAGTGCAGAAAGCTATCTCACCGCTCTCAAACTCTTGTAGATAGTACCAATTTCGTTTCATTGGCTTTTGTATCTTGAAGTCAGTGATGATACTACTCAGGTGCCCCAAATCTCTCGTATAGCGATCGATACTGACGAGATTCTCCTTGAACCTCACCCAGGCTACAATGACTGAATCATCTCGACAAACAGCCAGGAGGGGAAACATACCCTTCTTCTTCAAGACATTCTCCTTCTTCCCGTTATCATCAAGGCATACGACAGTTGAGGAATCTGTCAGTAACAGCTTCCCAGTGGTGCATGGAAAGGAGAAAAATTGCTGAGGTGAATATCCATCACATGTTATTTCCCGGACTGCCTTGCCACCCTGTTGGATAAATACCTGAATATTTTTGAGCTTCATATAACCCACGTAGATATTATCATCTCTACCCAAAGTGAGACCACCCGGCCCTCCTTCATCGAAACTCATCGTCTCGAACGTGACGTCAAGCTTCTCCCACTGAGGAGTGTACAGCACCATCTTATTATTTTTATCACGTACAACACTTCGACCATCAGACAGGAATCCTAGGTTAGCCACACGGACATCCTTCAGCACGGTCTGCTGTAACTCGCCATCAGGGGAGTAAAGATGGATTCCTCCTTTCTCCGATCCCACCGCCATCTTACCGTCTGGTGCACTTGTGATACAGTTCATGCTGCTTTTGACTCCGAGCTGTACGTCTGCTTTGACATCCCACGTATAATCTTTCAACTCTCCTAGACAAAGTTCATCGACCTTCACGCATCTACGGAATGAAATCTTCTGAGCTCGTTCTGTCACACCTCTCGGTGATTGGTCGTCAGGATAATCTCGTCCAAGAAAGCTCTTCAAGTTCTCACACAGTGTGTCGTGTGCAATCAAGGCATCTTTCTCTAGCGGTACCTTCATACCATTAGTTACCAGCTCTTCCATACCGTTCATGTGACTTATCGTTTGCCGACTCTCTTTATCCATGACTTTTAATTCTTTGTCGATTTTTTCAGACCATCGTTTCACTTGACATTTCAGCACTTCTCTTCTGTCTGACAACACTTGCATGTATTCCTCGAACGTCTTGTCGATGTCATCATTAAGATTTTTCAGCATAATTATTACTTCATTTCGTTGTGTCTCTATGACCTTGATATGGTTTTCAATTGTTGTTTTCTTTGATTTCACTCTTTCTTTCAACTCCCTGATATTTCTTATTATTTTTTCTTCATGGATGGTTGCTTCTTCCAGCTTGTGTCCTTCTTGCAGATGTTCTATCACCCCGCACGTACTGCAAATGTAGACCCGACAGCCGGTGCAGAAACAGTCTTCATCATAATTAGGGTGTTTCGCACACTGTCGTCGCCTCGTCTTACATGGAACATCTTCCGAGCACTTCTCGTCTATGGGTATTATGGAGTGGCTGGCGAGTGACTCTCTGCCAGAGTGTGTTTCCTCACAGGATTTACACATGTACTTCCCACAGTCCTGACAAAAGGACACGGCTGGCGGCTTTTCGTCCATCTCACAAACTGTGCATTGCGGATTCTTGTTTTTCACTTCCTCCACGAGAGAACTCATTGGTATGTTTGTTTGTAACTTTTCCACATCTCCACTGGGTAGAGGCGTTCTTTTTCTGCACACAGGGCATGTTATAGTTTGCTGTTTTGGCTGGATGTGTAAGATACTTTCCAGGCAGTCTTTGCAGAAGGTGTGAGAACATTTCAGTAATTTCGGTTGGTCAAAAAGTGACAGACAAATTGAACACTCCAGATTCTTGCTGCTGATTTGATGAAACGTTGCCATGGTGATTGGCTATTGAAGGAGAAGCACAGAACGGTAAATATATCAGCCAATGTGAACAGAATTAATTGCAAGGTTTAATAGAAACGGGAGGAGGATCGATGCCAGACATGCTCTGACATTATTTGCATTCTGTTAAGTTCAATGAAGCAATGAGGCACAAGTTTATCACTTTATCTATGATTTATCTTACGATAAATGATGCTGATTTAAGGCAATTCATTTAAGTGGAGGAGATCACAACTTGTAATAGGATGCTTCAACTTAGAATCAATATCATACACTATAAAGACCCTGATAGGATCACATTTCTTAGAAACAGTTATAATCGTAGAAATCAAAGCGAAATGAAAAAGAAATGCGAACTTTGTTCAAGAGTTCGAATTCGGTTAAACATGAGTCTCGCAAAACCCAAATCAGAAAATCTAAACTTGCTGTTAATATATATGTATTTAATATATAGATATGTATACAAAGTAATCATATACTTTTGTTATATAATATTGCTTGTATTTGTATTCGCTTCGTTAAATTTCTTTTTCTTTGCACAAATCCTTACCACTATGCTCTGGAATGATTTTGTACTTTTTGGATACTAATATAAACAAAAATGAAATATATACGAATCTATGTATAAAGTTTAAATAGATAAATATATAGAATAATAGATAGATAAATAAATGCATATATGTATATATATATATATATATGGAGAGAGAGAGAGAGAGAGAGAGAGTGCGAGATGGGGTCCCGACCGCGTACACAACCAGTTTACCTCCTTCATTACTTATTCAGTGCTTGGCAATAAACCACGTTCCGTTGAATGCCTCATCTTCTCGCTATATATATATATATATATATATATATATATATGTATATGTATATATATGTATATATACATATACATATATATATATGTAAATATACATATTATATATATATATATATATATATATATATATTAGGTTCGACATTGTTCTTTTTTTTATGTTGCCCGTTCGGGCCAGCAAAATCATCCAATTGATTTTTTGTCGGCCCTACTATGAAATTTTATGCCCCGAAAAATCAAGGAAAAACAGTGAAAGTAATTTTTTGTTTGAAAAGATTTTATTTTCTGCATTTCATATTTTCTTTCAGAATACAAAAATAACAAAGGCAGGTTCAATTACACAAATACAATTCTGAAAATTATTGACATATTACATAGTAAGTCATATTTTGTATATAAAGACAAATGAAACGTTAAATAACATACAAAATGTTTATATGGCCAATAATGACTTGATTCACAGTACAATATATAATATATACATATGATGCAGAGGGCCGCCGTTATAAGCCGTGCTTGAACAGACGGACAGCCAGAGTTAAATTACCATTTTTTATTGTAGTACTTGAACACTAATACGGATGGGCCATGTTAAAGTGCGTGTAAATCCAGTTTTATACAATTACTTGGTAAACAGGAGTGGTGCCTGTGAGTGCGTGTGCAGGTGATGAAGCGCGAAAGTGTTGATGGTCAGCACTTCTAAGAAAATGATTGAATATGTTATAATATGGGCGAAGGGTCAAGCAGCAAAGTAAAAGAAAAGGAAAAGGGGGTGGACCAAATATTGCCTTGTTGTTGAGTATAAGAGGTACATGTTTAATGATTACTGTACCGTATGATATTGTGCCAAGAAATATTTCTTTGTATTTGCCTTAAAGGAATAGAGAGATGTGCACTGTTTTATGTGGAGAGGGAGTGAATTCCAAATATCAGACCCGTTATGCCGAATTGATTTTTGGGCTAATAGGAGTTTAGGGTTATTCAAATGGAAATCATTACGATGGCGCGTGGGGTAAGCATGGACATCCCTGTTAAGGGAAAATGCGTTGTGGAAGAGTGGGAGTAGATTTTGCGTGTATTTGAACATAAATATTGCTGTTTGAAATTTGTGTATATCGTCAACTTTAAGAACTTTTAGTCTAAGGAATAATGGATCAGTATGTTCTAAATAATGTGAGTTGGTACATATTCTTATTGCCTTTTTCTGTAAAAAAAAATAACATTTACTTTGGTTTTATTACAGTTTCCCCAGACAACATTACAATAATTAATATACGGTAAGATTAATGCATTGTATAACATAGTGAGTACTTTTTCCGTTACAAAATATTTTAATCTCCGAAGTATTCCAATAACTTTAGATATTAATGTGGTTATATTGTCAATGTGGTTATTCCAATTTAAGTTGGAGTCAAGGGTTACCCCTAAGAACTTGGTTGATTTTTTTCCAATAATGGGCATACCATCAATAATAATGTTATTAGGCATTATCGGTTGCAAATGTGAAGTATTGAAGTTTATGAAACACGTTTTATCTATATTTAGTGATAATTTATTGCATTTAAACCATGTAGAAATTTTTGCAAGCTCAGAATTAAGTATATCCACTAGTGTATTTAAACAGTTGTGAGAGTAGAAGACACTGGTATCGTCCGCGAATAATACATAGGTGAGAAGGGTTGAGGAATTTATAATATCGTTAATATATATAAGAAAAAGTAGAGGTCCTAAAATGGATCCCTGTGGTACACCGCAAGTAATATATGACTTAAACGAGGTACTTGAATGAAATGCTACGTATTGCTGACGTTGGGATAAATAATCTCGGAACCAGGAAAGAACTATTCCTCTTATGCCATAATTATGTAGCTTTTTTAATAAAATTCCATGGTCTATTGTATCAAAGGCCTTGCTCAGGTCCATAAAAACTCCTATCACGTGCTGTTTGTTCGCAATAGAATCGATAATTTTGTCACAAGTTTGAATGATTGCAAAATCTGTAGAAAAACCTTTTCGAAAACCAAATTGGTTAGGATTTAAAATGTGGTTATCAACCAGAAACTTATACAAACGTTCATGTGCAATCTTTTCAAGGATTTTGGAAATGACGGGCAATAATGAAATTGGACGATAATTCTTTATTTGGGACGCATCATCTTTTTTGTGAATAGGGATTACTTTCGCAATCTTTAAAGAATTTGGGAAGATCCCAGTAGATAATGATAAGTTACAGATATGTACTATGGGGGTTACTAAAAAATGTATTATTTGTTTTAGTAAGTGCATACTTAATCCATCGTGGCCACAAGATCTACTTGACTTAAAAGATCGAACAATATTCAGTATTTCATTTTCATTCGTGGGAGTAAAAAATAAAGAATTATTATTACTTTCAGGAAGGTAATCTGTAAAATTTCCAGCGTTTGGAAGTATTGTTGAGGCGAGATTGGGGCCTATGTTGGTAAAGAACTTATTAAAACAATTTGCAATGATTTCAGGGTCGTTAATATCTTGGTCATTTTCGGAAATAACGGTCGGGAGTTCTTTCTTTTTATTCTTAATAAGGTCATTGATAGTTCGCCACAGTTTGGTTTTACTGTCCTTATTTGATTCTAGTATGTCTGAATAATATCGCTTTCGAGATGCCCGGATTAATGTGGTTAATGTATTTCGATATGTTCTGTATTTTGCTTTGTTCTGTGGTGTTGGTTTACGTAAGGACATTAATTATAAGCGATTACGGGTGAGTATAGAACGCATTAGCCCTTTGGTAATCCATGGTTGTTTTATTTTTGCGCGATTGTTCTTATTAACTAAGGGAATACGATTATTATAATAATAAAGAAATTTATGCAAAAACATTTCGTAAGATAGATTCGCGTCATTGACCGAAGTCACATCTTGCCACTGTTCGCGTGATAAATCAGATATATTTATGAATTAATATTTTCGTGAGATTCTTTTCTTCGCGTTCTATAGCATATTTGTTTTGGTTGAACGTTTCCAATCTGCTCGTGAATGGTAAATATGGGAAGATGATCAGATATATCTGAATAAAGTATGCCATTAGTATAGTTTTTATCAATAATATTAGAGAAGATGTTGTCGATTAAAGTCTCAGTTGACGTGGTGTTACAGATTCTCGTAGGCTTATTAATGTGAGGATAAAGACTACTTAATGATAATGTGTTATGAAATCTAGAAGAATTATGGTTTGTCGTACTTAGTAAATCAATATTGTAATCCCCCATTAAAAACAAACTTTTATTTTCATGAATAATTGTATTTGAAAAAATTTCAATGCTGTCTAGAAATAAATCTATTTCGTTATTTGGTGGTCTATAGATAATACCTATAATAATATTTTTAGTTTTATCATTTATAATTTCGACGAATAAGCTTTCAACACCATTGATGGATAAGTCAGGTCGGAGTTTGTAACGAAGTTGATTATGTATATACAAGGCTACTCCACCTCCTCTTCCAGTCCTTCTATCTGCACGAATCATATCATAATTTTGAATACTAAACATATTTGGGGAGACATAATGCAACCAAGTTTCAGAAATTCCTATTACGGAAAAGGCAAAATGGTGAAGAGAGTTTTAGAGCGTTTCGATTGATTCAAAGTTCTTATTCAAGCTTCGTGAATTGATATGAATGAGGCTGAAGTATTTATCTATGGAAAAACTGTGAACAGATCGACTATCATTTCCAGTTTGGGGGCAAAATTCGGAATTGAATTCGTCAATTGTGAAGTATTCACTATGATGATCTGTTAAATATTGGTCCACAGCTTCGTGTGCAGGTTCGTTATTCATTATTCAAAGGAGAACACGACGGAAGAAATGGAGGCCGTTGAACACAGACGCGCGTCGTACTGTGGGTGAGTGCAAGTGAATGAGTGGAAGGTTGCCTATTGTGTGTGTGCATCTCGCGTGCGAGAGGGAAGGATACGAAATGTTTAGCTTTACTGGATTCGGACAGTTATAGCAGACTATCTTTGTGAAGTGCAGGAAATATTGCAAGTCTCTGATAAATATCTTTCTGTGATAATTTAGGACAAAACTTATTATTTTGTTCAGTAGAAGTTTGTAGAAATTTGTAAATTGGAATAATACGAAGAAATAGTTCAGAATTAATGAATACTAAAAGTCGTCGAATATGACTGTAATTGTTCGAGAAATATATACATCAAAATTCGCGAGAAACAAAATCTGGCATAAGATACTGTAGCGATTCTCAAAACTAAATTCACGATAGTATGAATGCGAGAAATATCAGAAAAAATATAGTTATCAATTACAGTCTCACTAATTCTTAATTTCCGAATACCCCAACAGATAGTTGTTGGAACAGGTTTGTGACTTGTTATTATGTAAATAAACATCTTGGAACCGTAAACATTTGAAAATTTCAAGCTTCTCTTGAAAATTGAAAATGACTCATGCATCTTGGACGATCGGGTGCAACAAAATTTTAGTGATGCATGTTGCCTATGCTGCATGCATAATAAGAAGCAATCAGTAAGGTGCATGCATCTAGTATCATGCGTTTGAACAAAGACATAAAATTATCAATTGGAACAAAAACCAAAAGGCTACGGATATGGCGTTTTTACCCCTTTCCGCACACAATAAAAAAAAAACCAACTGAATTTGAATAATTCAGTACACTATGATAGTATTGATTATAAGTACACTGTATTTGATTATTAATTATCAATAATTAATAATTATTGATTATAAGTACACTGTATTTGACAGTTAGCAGGTATAATGATAGCTTCAATACTACATAACATTATAGAATTGAGACATAAATAAGATTTTTTTTTTTCAATTGCATCACATATTCATGTTCAGCATAATGATATGGGTAGACTTATTTCTATCTTTATAGGTAGAACAATCTTGGTCATGAAATCTGGCAGTGAAAAAAAAATGCTTGGCAAAATCTGGCCGTTAAGACATAGAATTGGCAGCGGTGATATTTGGCAACTATTGTCGCGGTATCTAGCTGAATGCACGCAATTACAAAGGTGTGATTCTTAAGTTTGTACCCTTATTTGGGCGAGAAAAGCACATAAAGTGTTCGAAATATCGCAACACAAAAGCGGGATGATTCGAGCATCTAAGGGATGTCTCCTTGAATCCTTACCTTATAGCTGTATTTTCATACAGTAACAGGATTTTCAAAACGTCGATAACATTGTCAGTATAATATGCTATATTTCTGATACAATCGCAACATAACACTATATGACTCATGATACTTTTGTGTCACTCGGCGATGAGAGAGGGACATGTTCTACATGCCTGATAGGCTCCTTTTCACGTCATTGTTGACATCTTCGGTAAATTGTTAAAAGTACGAATTCAAGAACAGGAACTAATGCCACGATAATGATAATGATTATGATAATGATTATCTTAAAAATGATGAAGACAGAAGTGATAATAGAAGTAGATGGAATAGAATATAGATACACATAGGCTTACACACATCTACAAATAGATAAAAGCAAATTTGTAAATTATGTGTAGATATAAGATTATATCATAGATATGATATGCATGTATATATATGTGTATATGTAATAAATTAGATATATAACATATTTTGGTGACGAATATTACCAGGCATACGTTTTCAAGTAGGAGATGAAAATGTGAAAATTAGGCCCAATTTGTTCCTTCCCCGACCCCCGGCCCACCCAAGTCTCCCATGAACAAACTCCAAACTATAAATAGAGCCACCAATATATTTACTCATAGCATTATAGCACCAACTTTTTTTTCAGCCTTAGTTCTAGAAAACAAGGTTTCTTAAAGATTTCTTGATTTGGCTTTCTGCAATAACTAACTTGGCCCTTTTTCTAAGATGAGTTGATAAATCAAAATAAACGATGGAGAGTCGATTTTTTTTTTTTACCATTGCGGTGATTCTTTGTATTACAACCCAAATGTTGTAATAGGACACAGGTAACATGTGAAGTATATGTTAAGATATGTCAAATATTAATGAAGGAGAGCTGTGTTGAAAAGAAGTGAAAATAAAGTTGAATTTGACTTTGATTATAGCATTGAGTTATAAGAATAGCACAATATTTTCCATGAAAGGTTCAGCAAATAAAACCAGCTATGAAAATGTTGATTATAATGGTGATGCCAATAATAATAACGATAATAGCAATGTTGACAACAATGCAGACAATTCATATTCATCAGCATTAATGTTGTTGATATTACGAGCTGGAACATTCCTTGGCTTGGAAGTGAGTTTTGATTGATTGAAGGTAAAGGGTAGTATATAATACACATCATGACACATAAAATTTTGAACGACAGGAAGTATCCATAAATGTTCAGTTGCTATATACGAAAAATCATGGGTTGGGTGGAGCTGACGGGGTAAAGGGGTTGACCATGATGGCCGGGGTTCAAATCCGCTCTCACTATGCATGGTCCAAAGGAGGAACGCGGAGGGTTTCATCTTTAATAGTATTTGTTGTTGTTTTCTTTTGGGGAGGGGCAAGACGCAAAAGGAATGGTTTTCTATAATCACGATAATAACTCGAGTTCTACGAGTAGCTTGCCATCACTGAAAAGTCACCGAGACATATTATGTTACAGCACTGAAGATGAATAAGAAGAAACATAATGACAAAACCAGGGCTGCCAACATTGGAAACTAGTTGAGAGTGAGACTCCCATAGGCCAATGCTATAATTTAAGAGTCAAAATGAGTGAGATCCATAGAAATGCATGCAAATGAAATAAAGTTTTAGAGTGAGAAAGGACCAAAATGAGTGAGTCTCACTCTCAATGAGTGAGAGTTGGCAGCCCTGCAAAACTATAGTCACGATAATGACCAGTATAATATTGGGAGTACTGGTATTATCCAGTGAAACTAAAATTTGGGGTTGAAAATTGAAAAGACATCAGAGGAAATTTCGCGACAATTAGGCCTACCACATCCCAAAGAAACATACGGACACACACACACACACACACACACACACACACACACACAATAGAGAGTAACAGTTAAGCGTAATTTGTAAACTCGTACATTAAAAAGGTTTGCAAAATAAGCTGCAATAATACAGGCCCAAGGTAGATACAACGCCAACGGTGTGTATCAATGTCCCCATGCTTACCATGAAAGGATATACTTCCGGGTTCAATATCACTGATAAATGCCGATAATAATACAATATCACTGATAAATGGAGTAGTTACAAACTGTTGCCAGTTGTTCTTGTAGGATGGTATACTTACGGAGATTGGAAGGCCCTATGTAGTATATCGTATCACGAAGCACTACCAAATGGTCAGACGTTCAGATAGCTATTGGGAGGTATCTCTTTTCACAGTCATCTTTTACAGAAGTGGGTATTCCCCACAAGGTGGAACACTGCTGTCTCCTAGTTAAATCCAAGCTAACAATGTTATATCGCCCTCTACAGATATTTTTTCTTCTGCCACAACTGAAAAAAAAAATCCAGAAAAATATCGTACATAGAAATCGTCATCTATTAAGAAAAGTGTGTTGTTGTTTAATTACAGTGACATTTTCACA
Organism: Diadema setosum; assembly: GCA_033980235.1. Taxonomy (NCBI): domain Eukaryota; kingdom Metazoa; phylum Echinodermata; class Echinoidea; order Diadematoida; family Diadematidae; genus Diadema; species Diadema setosum. Next base: position 820,151 of record CM067062.1, read on the forward strand.
ATGAATAATGTGCATTGAAAGCAGGTTTTCTCACACGCTTGCGACGAATTGAGTTTACCCGGGACTGCTTTGACTAGCATTCTTTTTTTTCGAAATTGTATTTCGGGAAAATTTGAGGCTGAAATAATATTATGAAATGAAACTACCTTGATAAACTAACACACAAACGAGAACTTGAGGTAAATCACACGAATGTTCGAAACTAATGACAGACTGATAGGGAAACGCAAAGGCCATAACTGGGGTCACTACACTGCCAAGTCAGGCACTGTCGTCGAACAACCCATATGGCAAAATAAAAGATATTCACCCACCTTCGTACGTAAGCTATACCGTATAGGTGTTTACTGCACGTGAACTGTTTTGGAAATGCACGATATCACATACACATGAGCGCACAAACACACACTGAATTCTGACTCTTAAATGTATGTTATATCTCTCTTTCATAATTTTTCATGCTTTATCACATTTTAGTCTTGTGCTGTTTCACCTTGGCTTATTACATTTCAAATTATTTATTGTTCATTATTATCTTTGTCATTATTGTTGTTCAACTTCATGCTGTACCGTGTCTTCTTTGACTTTTGAGTAATGGTAAGCTAGACAAAGAACTCACATTTTGGTCATTAAAATACTGATTTTCAATAAAACTATATACACTATTACATTGTGTATTGATACAGGTGAAGAAGAGTTTACTAAAGATCGGACAACATCACAGAAGTCATAATCATGATCATTACTGGTTTACTTCAAATAGCAAATTGGTGATATGCTATACCGATTCCTTTATTTGGATGACCCGCAAACTGTTGTTAAATGCTAATACAAAATTCCATCTTGATCAACTTTATTAAAGTCATTAACATCCGCTTAATATTGCAAAAATGCACAATATCTTGAAAGTACAGCATTTCACCAAATCCTGCAGTAAAGTAGAATAATTATCATATTTCAATTAAGCGATTTCAATTCAACATTTTTTTTTATCAACCTGTCATCCTTACCACAATATCTGATGTTATTACACAACACAAAATAATCACATGCATGTATGCTTACTGCATTGGAGAAAAAAACCATAATTATCTCTACTTAACCATCCTAACAAATAATTACAACCCTTTACCGCCCTAAGTACAACTACCCATTTTACCCCGTTCCCATGCACGTGAATCTCTACACACACCGAACCTACCCCCTGTTCACCTCTATCCACTCACCAAGCAAATTGCACTTCCCCCAGAAAAAAAACCAAGACAAAACAGCAACAACAAAGCAAAACGGAACAACTTTATCAATATTGGTTTTGAGCGGAAAGGATATTACAAGCTCTGCTTTTTGACTTCCCTCCATTTTCAACATTACACAGTAAATTACATGTAACCGTTTATTCATTCTTCCTGAATTCATGGTGTTTATAGGATATTTCGACGTATTGAGAATACATTTGTTTATTTTGATTTTCATATTATTGTTCTTTTCTGGTGATAAGTTTGCACATTGTCACTCTTTGTTCAAAATGAAATAAAAGAAAAGAAGAACAAAAGGCAACGAAAGCCACATACACATACACCCTCGACAAAGAACGCACATACATACATACACACACACACACACACACACACACACCTGACAAAACACACGCACCCATACAAACACTCGACAAACGAAAAACATGCATTAGGCACACATTCTGACATAATCATGGTTACCCGTTTCCTATAACGTATAACTTACACCAAAAACCGACACACACATACACACACACACACACACACACACACACACACCCCGACCGAGACATGGAAATTCAAATTCATATTCAAATTCAAATTCATTTTTCACTTCCATCAAATAAACAAATAAAATATATACAATGTATATTCACAGGACATTTTGTAATAATTGCAGAATGTGATTAAACAAAGTACATATGAAAAAAATGCACAGTTATATCTGTTTTAATATATAGGCCTACATAAAGCATGTAATCAAGTTAATACAATATGGGGATGGAAATGAAGAGTCCCACTAAGAAGCAAAGCTTGTTAGTATGGGACCCTCAGAAAACACACAAAACAGCGATATAAAACAAAATTAAACGAACCAATGTCAACTGACACGAAATCAAAATAATTGGGAAGGAAAAAGAAAGAAAGAAAAAAGAAGAAGAAAAAGAAACTACAGCAAAGGAAACGAAGTTTTCAAAATATGTCAGTAATCTAGTGAACATTTGCCAATAAATAACTATAAAGAAGGGAAGAAGAAAATAGTGCCTATAATCAATTTGTGATTGCAAACATCCAATGGCGAACATAAATCACAAGAATTTATTATGTAGAAGAACCAGAGTAGTGTGAATAAAACAAAATTTCAAGTTATTTTAGCTTACATGCTCCTGTTATGCAAACATACACTGGATGCAACGCGGAACCCTCAACTTTTTTATTTCTTGCAGAAAAAGGACAGAGAAAAATAGAGAGTGCAAACAAGACGACGGCAAATAATAGTGTTTAATGTAACGTGGTAGATGGACGATCAAATTTAAAGATTTTATACAATGCGGAGGAAGTCATTATAACGAAACAATGAAATTTCGGTCATGCAACAACGAACAATATACAGTAAATTCTAAATGTTATGCACTCTAAATCTTAATCATGTCGCTATTATACTCTAATTACAAATAAAATCTCTTTTTAACATGAAACAGTTGATGGATACTGTAATGATTTAATTAAGTCTGTACCAGAATACCCATGATAATTATGAATATACAAAGTAAAGTAAACTTTATACCACCAGCACTAGTAACGACTTGTAAACACCAAAATATAAACGATATTGTATGTAATTCTTTAATAACATAATCAAATTGATTTTAAATTCAAACATTTGAAGTCAACTTACATTTTTGCTTTGCTACTACTTTACTATTCAGAAAATGAGTGGAAATTATTTTACAGTCCTATTATGGTAATCTCCTATGATAAGTCGCATCACATTTATTAATCATTTTATGATACGAAAAAAGAACTTGAGATCTCTTTTACTGCTGTTTATACACTGCTTCTCATTATAATTCAATCACCCTATTTGACAAGTAAAATATCAAAATGTGCATGACTTCAAACAACTACTTTGGAATAAATGATTAACAGTTCACTCAGAAGTTATATTTTTTTCAATCCTGTTAAATAAATGTGTTGCTATTACTCGATATGAAGACTACAACTTTTCGTGATGTCACAGAAAGAGAATGGTGTAACGGAAATATTTACAGATTTTCTTTTTTTTTTGTTTGTTTTTATAGCACAACAACAAAGCGCACTAACTATTACCTCCTTCAGAATGCAGGGGGATTATACCCATTGCGCCATGTCAGTATCAAGACGAAGGAAATTGTTCTTTTCTTAATAAGAATAATGAAATTTTGAAGAATATGATCTTGTTTTAATAAACAGAGTACCCTCTTTAGTGCAAGCACTACTCTCCCGTAGGCCCTGGCAATAAAAATGTGTGTGTGTGTGTGTGTGTATGTGTAAGTGTGTGTGTGTGTGTGTGTATGTGTGTGTGTGTGTGTGTGTGTGTGCGTGTGTATGTGTGTGTTTCTCTCGTTGAGACACCTTTTTGGAACTGATCTGATTTACTCAAACATTACTCTCATTTGATATAAGCAGAGTGTTAAACCTAAAACACGGAGGACAATCACATTCATGGAGATGGAAATTATAGTCCGTTCATGAAATTACACATGCAGATCGGGAAGTTGGAGGCCAATGTGCACGTCTCACTCGTTCGAGGGAGGGCGCTCTTCAGTATATGACAAGCTGAATCATGAACTGCACTCCAAGTCGTATGTTGTCGCTGCCAAGCATTTTAACACGTTGCACAGTTCATATTTTGAGCTCATCACTAGCAAGAGATATGTTCCATTGAAAACAAAAATAGCATGATAGCCACACATTTTTTTTTTTAAATCTGACAACTAAGAGCATTATCAAAAGTCAAAAGTGAAGGATTGTTAATACATGTATTACATACACGTAACCACTTCATGAAATTATTCTAAATGGCGCCTACATGTTTTAGGAGTGATAATTCATGATAATAAAACAGTAAAGTAGTAGCCCATCATACGTTAACAGCGGTGCAAGTCATCTTCTTGGTTTCACGAGCTTGAAGGAACACATGAAACACTTAAACCGCCAAAAAGGAATCCAATTCCACTAATGTTGATATGTTTTAGCTCCCTCTGTTCTAACTCGCCATCATGGGAGCAGATATTATGTTTTCTTCCTGTAGACGATCCCACCGCTATCTTACCGTCTGGTACACGAGTCATGCAAGTCATGTTGTTAGGGGGAGCTCTGTCATGTGCTTTGACATCGTATACCCACTTGTAATCTTCCACATCATAGAGAGAGAGAAAAAAGTTCATTGAACTTGGAGTATAAAAATCTGGGTTCCTTCTCTCAGTGATTGATTGTTAGATCAGATTGATTGTCAAAAAGTTCTCGCACAGCTGCTGGGTCGGGTGCAAACATAATAATTATTATTCGCCCATGTACATAGCGTTTATGACTCTCGATTTAGCTTACTTTCTTCCACTATGATTTATGATTCCGCCTCGAAATTTCCACACCATTCTTGGACTTGATGTTTCAGAGCCTGTCTTCTAGCTAACAATAGTCGCATGTGTTCCTCGTACGCCTTGTCTATCCCTTGTAAAAAAATACCATGGTTTGACTATCAGGCATAACCATGGTTTTACATTGGATTCATCCATGGTTTAACCATAGTGCAATATGGTTTGATTATGGTCAAACCATGGTGCAATAATGTTTAACCATAGTTTAACAATAGTTAAACAATAGTGCACTATGGTTAAACCATGGTATCTACGGTTAAACCATAGGTTTAGCATGGGTTAACCATGGTAACCATGGTTTAAAGGTGGTAAATTGGAACGCACTTACCATGACATTACTGTGGTATTACCATGGTCACTACTGTGGTTCTACAGTACCAAAACCATGGTTAAGAAAAAGTAAAACCATGGTTAAGGAAGTGTGAAACCATGGTTAGGAAATGGTGAAACTATGGTTAGGAAAAGATGAAACCATGGCAAACTTATGGTTTAACCATAGTGAAATATGGTTTAATTATGGTCAAACCATGGTGCACTAGTGTTTAACCATAGTTTAACAATAGTTAAACAATAGTGCACTATGGTTAAACCATGGTATCTACGGTTAAACCATAGGTTTAGCATGGGTTAACCATGGTAACCATGGTATAAAGGTGGTAAATTGGAACGCACTTACCATGACATTACTGTGGTATTACCATGGTCACTACTGTGTTTCTACCAAGCCAAAACCATGGTTAAGAAAAAGTGAAACCATGGTAAAGGAAGTGTAAAACCATGGTTAGGAAATGGTGAAACTACGGTTAGGAAATGGTGAAACTACGGTTAGGAAAAGATGAAACCATGATAAACTCATGGTTTAACCATAGGGCAATATGGTTTAATTATGGTCAAACCATGGTGCACTACTGTTAAACCATAGTTTAACCATAGTTAAACAATGGTGCACTATTGTCAAACCATGGTAACCACGGTTAAACCATAGGTTTAGCATGGGTTAACCATGGTAACCATGGTTTAAAGGTGGTAAATTGGAATGCACTTACCATGACATTACTGTGGTTTTACCATGGTCACTAACTTGTGTTTCTACCGTGCCCAAACCATGGTTACGAAGAAGTGAAACCATGGTTAAGGAAGTGTAAAACCATGGTTAGGTAAAGGTGAAAGTTTGGTTAGGAAAAGATGAAAACATGGTTTTACAGCTGCCAAACCACAGAATTACAACCCAAATCACGATACAACCATGATCCATTGTACATAGTAAACCCACTATTTAACCACAGAGCAATATCATAGAAAAATGTATTTTTAACTACAGTTGTATTTCACAAGTACTTTGAGAAACCATGGGGAAAATTGGTTGGAGAAATATATTTTTCCACAATTGCTTTGCTATTTGATGAATAATGATCAATAAATAGCACAGTAGAGTCTTCACATAAAGTGATGAAATAAAAATATTTTCAGTAAATTACCTGGAGCAGAATAATAATTCTTACAATTCCTATACATATGTATTGTGATACAGTACATTTGTAAACATGTATATGAACCTGGACTCTGAAACAGGAGAAAACCAATTCTCTATTATTTTCCTTCTAGCTATAGTGTAAAAAATATGTACAGCTGTATTTAAAAACTGACTTCCATGTGTGTGTTGGTGGATGGGTGCAGATTGTAAGTGTTAATTGATTCACTGTTTAATAAAAGAAGCTATATGTAGCAACGAGTAGGTCGATGCTCTTACCAGCATTGACTTTCACACAGCCAAAGCTCTCTTCAAAACATACATGTATATCGAATACACTATGGCCAAATTGAGGAAACCAATAAGTCCCAATTTTTATGGCCTAGTCATGTGTATTCCTCTGAACATGCAGAAGTCAAACATTGCCCAATTTGATGCACTTTTTCAGTCAAAACTGACTGACTGGAGTTGACTGTACTGTCATTAGCATTTAAAGGCACATAGACCCGGTGGTTTGCTTGTGTACACGGCGCACGGCACAAGCTTCCTTGAGAGACCTATGCTATCGACTCCTCTTTATCGTTAGCGTACACGGCGCACGGCACAAGCTTCCTTGAGAGACCTATGCTATCGACTCCTCTTTATCGTTAGCGTACACGGCGCACGGCACAAGCTTCCTTGAGAGACCTATGCTATCGACTCCTCTTTATCGTTAGCACTTACGCTTTGACCCATTTCCGCGAGTCCGAAGTAGTCCAATCCACTGCTGATGATGACAGCTTCAATATTTTTTTCTCTGAAGTCAAACAAAGAAGCATGCACCCTGGCATTCAAATTCTACAGACTGTCTGACACGCAGAGAAGACAATGAAGGCAACATTACCTAGCAACACCTACGCGCTTTACCGTTGACGACAGCTCAATTTCGGCAGTCTTTGTATCAATGCTAATGTTGATCGGCACTCTCATCCAAAAGCGCTGCAGCAACTACCGGGTCTAGGCACCTTTAAAATAAGAAAGTACACAAGGGTAGAAACAGTCAATTATGATTATACATTCGAAAGTTATTTTTCAGCAGCTGGGTGTGAGAAGTCAAAGTATCATACAAATATCACATTATTTCCAGTTGCAAAACTGTAGGTTTATGTAAACAAATCAATGAAGAAAATGTACTCTTACTGAACCTCAGTCAACAAATAAGACATAAGAATGCACATTTGCTCACTTTGCTGTTACGTTTGAAAAGTAACTTTTTATTGCTTCATGAGCAGCATCTTGACTGTACGTAGGTATGGCTTATTGCCAGTCACATGATTTAAAACTATAACAATATCACCTGCAAAGAATTAGTTGGATAATTAAATACAGTGTACATATATTAGTGCATGTTTGATGTACATGATCATTTGTAGCTTTGTATAGATAATGCAAATTTGGACTTAAGTGACACCAGGAGCACTGGACAACAGAACAAAACAGCATCAAAAAAAAAAAAAAAAAAATTATCTAGCAACCAACAGTCCTGACATGAGAGCATACATGCACACTTCACATGCTTTGAAAACTGTCCTTGTACTTCTACTGTCCAAGACTATCCAGCAGTAAGCTTTGGTGCAACTTCTGGATGAGGCTTCGCAGGAACTAGGTCCTGATATAGCTTGGTTAGTGTGCCCTTTGTCGTTGTGGAGCCTTGAGATGTCCTTCTTTTGCAACCGTGAGCCGTGAGAATTTTCTTGGGGAAGATCACTCCTGCAACGAACTGAGAATTTATTCATTACGCTATTATTTTTTTTAAATAATAATAACATGTAGTACGTGTTAAACTCTACTTCAAATACTCAGCACACAAAATTCTTGCACAGAATAGCTACCTTGCAAAAAACATAAGAAGAATGGGATTAGATTGATGTGGTACACCTAGCCATCATTTCATCACTCTAATGTGCTGGAGAGATACTGTTTAAAATACAGTGTACTTTTACAATAATTTTAACCCCTAAGTGCCACATACAGGTGAAGCCATTACGTTCAACATTCCATATCATGTATTGTGCACAAATTGCCTAGAGTAATGTGATGTTTTTCAAAAATTGATCACATTCTATTTTAAGCAGGTTGCCAATATTTTAGGATGCTGCATAGCATGCTGCTGGTATTTGAGGATGTTGCACAAGAATTTGGGTATGCTGCAGTGTAATGCTCAAATTCCTCATGAACCACACTAATAATGGGTTGAAAAAAAGAAAGAAACAAAGAAAGAAAGAAAGAGGAGTATCTTACCCTTGATGACATGGAAAAAAACGGGAGAAAGTATGACATCAGTAGATGACTTCTCTGCACCAGAATTCAGCCAGGAGGATGCCATACACGTATCAGCACTGCATGTACTTGTACCCATGAAAGGAGCTAGCTAGGGGACAGCCTGATCGATGGTCATGGGTGGACTTCAAGTCTTCTATGGAGAAACCTTCTCGTGTCAGCCACTGGCACAATCAATCATTGATTCTGATGAGGAAAAAAAAAAATAACACAACATAACGATAATAGTGATGATTGAGAGAAGTGAAATAAGGTTAGGCAGAAAAATCACACAGGAAAATGATGTAACATACAAAATACAGCATTGGATGATTTAAAGTTTGGTGCTTGTGCTAGCTCCCAAATGACTGCTGGAATAAAAGATTCCCAAATATTCAACAATGTCGCACTGCATGCTGCTGGTTTTTGAGGATGTTGCACAAGAATTTGGGTATGTTACAGCGATATGCTCAAATTCCTAGTGAACCATACTGGGTTGAAATAAAGAAACAAAGAAAAAGGAATACCTTCTCCTTGATGACATGGTCAAACGGGAAAAAACATGACATCAGATGATCCACTTCTTTGCACCAGAATTCAGCCAGGAGGATGCCATGTACACATATTGATGTAAATCAGCGCTGCATGTGTATCATGTACTTGTACCCATGAAAGGAGCAAGCTAGTGGACAGCACGATCAATGGTCATGGATGGACCTCAAGTCTTCTATGGACTGCAAGTCTTCTATGGAAACACCTTCTCACATCAGCCACTTGCACAGTCAATCTTTGATTCTGATGAGGAAAAAAAAAAACACACAACATAACAATAATACACCTAATAATGGTTGAGAGAAGAAAAATAAGGTTAGCCAGAAAAATCACACTTAATCCGTTAGGTGAATGATATACTGGTATAACATACAAATTACAAAATACAGCATCCTTTGTCATTGGGGGATTTCAAGATCAGTGCTAGTGCTAGCTCCCAAATGACTGACTTAAACTGAGCTCCAACACCGACGGTCGGATTAACTAAGCGATACTTATCAAAGTTATTGATCCCCAGCAATAGGTGTTGGAATCGCAGCATCGCAAGGTCCGTGAGAATCGCACGACGAAAAGTGATGGCGCATGATTACACTCAAATATTAAAAGATGCAGGACTGCTTAGTTTTTAGACACAAAGTGAGGAAGACAGACTAAAATGCCCCAAATTTCAACCATTCTTCAAAACACAACTTAATATTTAATTTTATGCTTCCAGGCTCAGATTTATGAAGCCACATGCTCGTGTAGGGCCTACGTTTCGTGGCGTGGGTGACCATTGCATTAGCATAAAATGTACATGCTACAGGCCTAACTCTTACACTACGAAATGGCGGAGCTAGGTTCAGCAGACGACATTCTTTGATTTCAACACCAAGCCCAGCACTTGACCGAAAGATTGGTCTGTATCTCGTCAACGGGGATATGTTCCACAGAGCAGAAACTGCATCTGGCTTTACGGATCCCCTCCTATAGACATAGTCCGGAGGTAGAGAGCCATAAGTAACGTCAAAAAAAAAAATAAATAAAAGACTCCTCCTTCTGACAGACGAATCTTTCACAAGTTTGCCCAGCACCAGCAACCAGAAATTTATGACATATTTTTGAGGTCATCCTACCAGCACCTACGGACTTCAAGTTCACTTCAGTTTTATCGCCAGTGCCAGTGGCTGCCAGTGCTTAAGTTAGTGCTGAGACACAATCAAAGAGTATAGAAGCTAAGAGGGCGTACTCTCGCGACTTCGCACGCAAACGGGTGTAGTACGGCATGGAGCGGGAGCCCAACATGGAGCCCAATGGCAGCCAATTTAGTAATAATACCGCAAGCTTCTTAAACACGTGAGCCTATGGAGCAAACCCTACCTTCCTTTCATTTTCTTCATTTTAAAGGAAGCACACAGCGGTAGATTTGCATTTCAGACCTCAAAATATCACAAAAAGTATACTTTCTGTCGATATGTAAAAAAAAAAACAAAACTGAAGTAATGTAATTACTTTTTTATCAGTAGTCCCTCAGCAAGTTTGTGTTTGAGCTGACAAATGCCACCTATCTCTTTCTCTCTCCCTCCCGAAACATAGTTTGGTCTACCTACTTCAGCTCAAACTTTGTGGGCCTGCAGATTGCGATTGGAAAGTAAATGACATTTTTTTCAAATACATTTCATGGTTAGACAGGAATGATACTTCTTTACGACAAAACAAGATTCTAAGTACATACATCGGTACATATCTTCCCCTGTATGCCCCCTAAAAAGGGGAAAAATGAAAGGGAGACAGAAATACGAGGACCCAGTGATACGGCACTGATATCATGATCGCGTAATATACAGTACGCCCTCTAATCAATCTATCGGTCTGTTGCTTTCAATGGTGGAATGGCGTCCGTATTTCGCCCATGAGCGTACTACACTGTAGTTCGCAGGAGTAAGCCCTTGTGTCTTAGCGTAGCTTCTACTGATACTCCTGATTCACTGGAGCAGTTACCACTAGAAGTCCCAACAGAGTTAGCAGACAATAGTGTTGTTGATGTAGCTTGCACCGAACCTGATATCACCACCCACTATGACTAATTTACGTGACACAGTAACACCAACAGTTCAGTACATATACAGTAGCTGAGTTAGAACAACTCATTCCAAACTCTTGAGCTCAAATGTCATACTCTCACACTCACTGACTCAGTCACACTTTCAGATACAGAACAGTCTTCTGGACTGGTTATCCCCACTTGATACGATCATGCGAAATTTGCACAGCAGGGGCAGGGCCGCTGCCGGCCCCGGGTCGGTCGGGACAATTCAATGCAAATCTCGCTGGGTGGCTGGTAATCACGGTAATTATTTTAGCTAAGATTAGGTCTACTAATAATGTATTGAAAGTTACGTTGACCAACCTTCCTCGAAGAATCCCAAAGGAGCAGTTCCTCTTTTTCTTAGGGGCCGTTTGCTAGCCATTTCTGAAAATATCAGATGGTTCGTACGTCGAGATGTTTGACTCCGGTCAGAGATCATCACGAAAGAGCATTTGAAATGATGAACAGCAAATCGTAGCGTAGCCGTACACGCCGTGTGTGTGGTTTTTGAGCGCGGTCGCGGACTAACGGTTCAGCAGTACATCGTACATTATACACGTAAGGTTCAATCAGCGACAACAACAACACGCACATGACCTCTTACGTTACATTATTATCAAGAAAACTTGTAATCATTAATTTTTTGGTTTTGAATAAAAAAATATATGTTTAAAACGTTTTTTATTGCAAATTAATTTTTTTTAATGTGTCAATATTTTTTGTGCTCCATATATTTTGAAATATATTTTTGTTGTGATCTTTGGTACGAACGAGCCTCATATCAACAACCCGGATCTCCCATTCATCGTACACAATTGCTACACGCCGATTGCATTCATATAGTTTTCTATTGTTGTGTGTACATGTCAAAGCTACAGGGAACGAACGGGCGGCAATGGGTTACTACCTTTTTTTTTTTTTTTCACGAGTATGTAATCTCATTTAAGGTTTTTTACGTGCTTTATTCCGTAGTGAATAGATGTTGCATTTTAGGAATGCTGTAAATCAACCAAGTGAAGCAGCTTTTTGTTTGCAATGGTAAGACTACTGTTTGTTTACATAATCCTGTTGAAGCCAAACGGGTGCGGGTGGTTGCGTTAGATCGAATGTCCGTCATGACTTGCATTGGCATTGCGGCCATCAAATTATGAGTTTTCATATTGATTTTTGTGATCGACATCATTCAATAATCATAGTGCACGTGGTTTAAACTTTGGTAAAACAAAAAGTTAACCATGGTTTAATAACCACTGTTCTTATGCTATCATACAAGGTTCCATGGTTAGAAATTCTAGAATATGGTTTTTCTGCACTCTATATCTGATCAGCAATGAACCACGGTTGAAACCATTGTTAAAATAACCACTTTTTCAACCGTGGGTAAACAAAAGTTAAACCACGGTTTTATAACCACTGTTCTTATGAGCTATCATACAACCATGGTGAAAATCATGGCTTTTTAACCGCCTCTTCACTATCATGAAACTACGGTTCGTAGAACCAATCAATGTTTCATAACCATCCTTTGCACATCACACTATGATAAAACAATGGTTCAAATCCTGGTGTTATAGCTATGACCATCCTTTTCCTTGCTAAAATGGAATTTGAACGATTATTTAAAACCGTTGTTTTCACACTTTTGTTAAACCACTGTTAAAGTCATGGTTATATAGCCTAACCATCATTTTTTTAACTATGATAAAACCATGGTTAATATAATCATGGTTAATAGCCATCGTTTTCAACCTTTGTAAAACGAAAGTTAAACCATGGTATTATAACTAGTGTTTTTGTGCTATCATAAAACCACGGCTAAAATCATGGTTTTATAACTATTGTTTTTACACTATCATAAAACCATAATGAAATCATGGTTTTATAACGATGGTTTTCAACCTTAGTAGAACGAGAGTTACACCATGGTTTCCTAACCATTGTTTTTATACTATTGTGAAACCATGGTTACAACCATTGTTATATTATTATGTTATTTTTACTAAAGTAGAACGATAGTCTTGTTGTGGTTTTCTCACCATTGTTTTTTGAATTTCTTAAAGCTGTGGTATAACGATAATTTTTTAACCATGGTTTTAAAACACTTTCATTAAACCACTGTTAGAGCCATGGTTATATAACCATCATTTTTTAACTATGATAAAACCATGGTTAATATCATGGTTAATACCCATCATTTTTAACCTTCGTAAAACGAAAGTTTAACCATGGTATTATAACTAGTGTTTTTGTGCTAGCATAATACCATGGTTAAAATCATGGTTTTATTACTATCTTTTTTACACTATCATAAAACCATGATGAAATCATGGTTTAATAACGATGGTTTTCAACCTTAGTAGAACGAGAGTTACACCATGGTTTCCTAACCATTGTTTTTATACTATTGTGAAACCATGGTTACAACCATTGTTATATTATTATGTTATTTTTACCAAAGTAGAACGATAGTCTTGTTGTGGTTTTCTCGCCATTTTTTTTTAATTTCTTAAAACTTTGGTATAACGATGATTTTTTAACCATGGTTTTAAAACACTTTCATTAAACCACTGTTAGAGCCGTGGTTATATAACCATCATTTTTTAACTATGATAAAACCATGGTTAATATCATGGTTAATACCCATCATTTTTAACCTTTGTAAAACGAAAGTTTAACCATGGTATTATAACTATAGTGTTTTTGTGCTATCATAATACCATGGTTAAAATCATGGTTTTATTACTATCTTTTTTACACTATCATAAAACCATGATGAAATCATGGTTATATAACCATCATTTTTTAACTATGATAAAACCATGGTTAATATCATGGTTAATACCCATCATTTTTAACCTTCGTAAAACGAAAGTTTAACCATGGTATTATAACTAGTGTTTTTGTGCTATCATAATACCATGGTTAAAATCATGGTTTTATTACTATCTTTTTTACACTATCATAAAACCATGATGAAATCATGGTTTAATAACGATGGTTTCCAACCTTGGTAGAACGAGAGTTACACCATGGTTTCCTAACCATTGTATTTATACTATTGTGAAACCATGGTTACAACCATTGTTATATTATTATGTTATTTTTACCAAAGTAGAACGATGGTTTTGTCGTGGTTTTCTCACCATTGTTTTTTTAATTTCTTAAAACTGTGGTATAACAATAATTTTTTCACCATGGTTTTAAAACCGTCGTAAAATGAAAGTTTTATCATGTTATCATAACTATGGTATTTTAACAATGGTATTACCACACTTTCGCCACACATTTACCATGGATATGAATTAAAAATCATGGACTACCATCGATCCATTGTAAAACCGTCCATAACCATGGTTATACCATAGTTACGGTTGTAAAACCATGGTTTTTTTTTATAAGGGATATCATCATTGAGCCTTCTCATCATGTTTGCTATTTCATTGCGTTGTGTCTCTATGACCTGAAGGTGGTTTTCTACGGTTTCCTTCTTTGATTTTACTCTTTCTCTTAACTCACTGATATTTTTCGTTAGTTTCTCCTCATGAATGGATGCCTTTTCCAGTTGATGACCAGCTTGCGAGTGCTCTACCATGCCACACGTACCGCAAATGTACTCCCGGCAATGGTTACAGAAATACTCTTCATCAGCGCTAGGGTGTATCTTACACTTTCGTCGCCTTCTTATGGGAACTTTTCCCGAGAGCACCTCGCTCATGGCTACCACTGAGTGGGCAGAGAACGGTGTCCAGATAGAGTGTGTTTTCTCACAAGATGTACACATATTTTGCCCACAGTCCTGACAATAGGACTCAGCTGGCGGTTTTTCATGTATGTTACAGAGTGTGCAGGTTGGACTCTTGGTTCTCATTTCTTCCAGGAGAGAACACAGCGATACGTTTGTTGGTAACATACACACGTCTCCATTTGGTACCGGCGTTCCATTTCTGCATACAGGGCATATAAGAGTTTCTTGGCAGGGCTGAGTTTGAAAGACACGTTCCAGACAGTCTTTGCAGAAGGTGTGTGAACATGCCAATAATTTAGGTTGCTTGAAAAGCGTCAGACAGACAGGACACTCCAAATTCTTGCTGCTGTTTTGATGAAACGTTGCCATGGTGATTGTCTATGAAAGGAGAAACACAGAGTGGTAAATGTATCAGTCAATGCAAGCAAGATTAATACCACGAATATTCATCGGACAGAAACAGGATGGCAATGCAACACTTGCTCTGACATTCTTTGCATCTTGTAAAATTCAGTGAAGCAATGAGGCACAACTTTAGTATTCGTGTGTGTGAATACCGTTTCCCCATTTTTAACGAATAATGCTTATTTTTAGAGTGCAGTTCATTTAAATGTAATATATCACACCCTGTTATCTTGTGAGCCTGTCATAAGATGCTGCAAGTTAGAATAGACACCACATTATTTACTATTAAAGACTTATAGTAGACCTATAAATAAGTCAAACAAGAAAGAGATCCCTCACTATCCAGCACTCTAATGATCAATGCGAATCACCTCTTTGCACCTTCCCTCTTGGTTTGTGTGTGAATCCTAGGCTATAGCTCAGCTTTTTGGTCGTTTTGTCACGAGGAAAGGGTTTTTCATCTCATCACTTTGTGATCAAATCCTTAGACGTTGATTTATTTTCAAGGCAGACAGTGATTGATATCTTTATTCAGATATAATAATACAAAACAGGCAACACCAGTCTTTCTGTTCAGGACATTATTAACTATATGGGGATAAACATGTTCAAAATCATAGCAATACCAAAAGAACATGGGAGAATTAATTCCATGCATATCATTTTATTGATCATGCCTTTGTAAACGACACTCCGTGTCAGGCAACAGCATGCGTATAACGTATGGCTATCGTTTTATATGCTTACCAAGTATGCCGCACTTCCGGGTTCAATATTGCTGATTTACGTGTGACTCCGAAGTACATTTAGGCATGAGATCACAACCTGTGTAATCTGTCCAGCCTGTATGAAGGTGAGAGTACAAATTAGATTGAATGCGGTCTTACTCTGTAAAACCAAAAAGAGTGCTGAGAGTAAAAGGTAATAAACAACAAAGATGCATTACGCAGCTCTCACAAAATGGCGATTCAAGCAGCTATCAATATTCAAAAGAATATAGATCCACCGTGACCTTTTCACTGTGACCCTTCTGAGCTGTTAAAGCGGGGTTTTCCCCACATTTCGAATACTGTATGATTGTCTATCTGAAAATCACAGCACCCAATGCAAGTCGCCTCTTACGGCGAATCCTTTTCCTTTTCTGATATTGAATGTGGGTAATTTACTGGAACGATTTAAACAAAAGTACGGTAAAGGACCTCATGAAAGATAATCTGAGGAAAATAAGACATTTATTTCATTTCATTTCTTTTTTTTTTAATGATCTCCACTTAACTGTTGGCATGTCATGTAGCACGGCGTACACTAGATAAAGATAGCTTTAACTTTGCACCTTTATGAGGGCAATTTTGCACCTTTCTGACAAGTGTCACACTGGATGTACCTTTGAAAGTGATACTGGGCACCTTTCTGTTCTGAAAGGTAAGGTACCTTCCGTAAAGGTGTTCTTAGTGCTAACTTTGCACCTTTACCACTGTCCGTGGTAAAAGGGCAAAGTCGAACCTATATCTCTTTGAGTGTACGTGCACTCTATTCAAAATGTCACTACAAATTATACTGGATTTCGCTTTTCATTCTATTAATGCTGCTATTCTGATTTAAACACGATTATTTTTTCCTTCCGTCAGATTCCATGACGAATATTCTATATCGGAAGACCTAAACTTTTATTTCCATCATGAAATGTCATGAACATGAGTCAGAGAAAAAAAATGCTTCTTTTGGGAAATAAAAACAATTGGCACTATTCATAAACCAAACGAAGAGGAAGCACCATGAAAGATCATTTAGAATACCTATCGAATTTGAGATGATCAAAACTAGGGCAAATGACATAGATATTATTTATAGGACAATATGGATGAAAGCGATTCCTCTCTTGATAAATGAGATTTCGAATGGGTCTTTTAATTACTGAAGTACACGATACACGAAGGGTTCACAGAAGTGCATTTATAAACGCGGTAAACTACAAGCAAAAGTAGATCTTATGGAAAAAAGAAAGAGCCAGTGATTATAACCAAGGAAACGACCATGACACTGCAATGTACAAAGTTGTATAACAAGAAATGACAAAATGTAACGAGACATGAAACTCGTCACACTGACGAGTTAGGTGATACGCCTGGGGTCATCAGATGTCGGTCATCTGTGATCGACAAAGAAAAGAATGTGATATAGGCACCTTGAAGTTATATTGAGCGTGCATGCAAAACGGTTTCTCTAACCACTTGGCCACGGGACATCCACGGAAACGGTAAGGCCGAAAAAAAAATGTATAGATATTACAGGGGGAAAAAGTCAATGCCCACTCAACAATTGTGGCCGCGTGAACATGTATTGCATTGCTAGAAGGAAATGCGGCCTTGTAACGACTGAGGTCGCTGTGCCATTTCTGGCAATTTCGGAAAAATACGTCCCGCAGACATAAAACCTATAATCGGCTGATTTTGATACCTTGCCTTTAATCACAATTTTCAGTGTGATGACGTCATCAAAGTACAAAACAATGACATGGACTTGAAAGACAATTGCTCAAAGTACAACACCTCCGTTGTCGTCATTACATACTATTTGACAGAGTCAGGATGCAACATTCTGCAGCAGTCGAAGCAATGTGGTCTCCAACACAAAACAGAGGGATATTGTGTGTGTGTGTGTGTGTGTGTGTGTGTATAGGTGCGTAATTTCTACATGGACGAATGTGTAATACACCATTGAAGAAAAAAAAGTAAAATAGCTAGGTATTTTGTTTCGTGATCTTGTGGGGTTCGAACCCGCACGAGTGCAACCTCACGTCTCTGAGACGGCGCCTTTAACCACTCGGCCATACGTCTCGACGAGAAAATATGAGGAACGTAAACTTATGTATGTGAAAGATGAATCAGGAATCGATTCGTCCACATTCCATTCTCATTTTCAGTTTTAAACTGCAAAATTGTCAACCTCATGAGAAGATTTCAATGAACAAAATGCATGATTACTGCAGCTTATTGTCTCAGCTACAACATACTTAAATTTCAGAGGAAATGAAGCAAAATCAGCTGAGATAAAGGTGCTTAAACGTTGTCAAGTCAATGGATGGTTTTAAAAAAAATCACTTCCCATAGACATAACACGTAAACTTGTCCGATTTTGCATCTTTTCTTTTAATCACAATTTAAAGTATGATAACGTCATCAAATTTCAAAACCATGACATGGACTTGAAAGGCAAATGTTAAAAGTACAACATATGTGAATTTGGGATAATATTGAGCTCAAACAACAGAGATACGAGCAAATGAATCTTAGAAACAGTACCTCAAAAAAATTAATCCCACTTTTTTTATTTCAGATGATGATATGATGACGTCATAATGTATTTCGGGAAATATTGATACTTGAAACGTTATTTCCAATTCATATGCTTTTGTAATATGCAATAAAAACATAGGGTCAACGGACTTTTTAAAGAGCTATTGCGAAATAAACAAAGACATGTTTTTCGCTATATTTCCACAAAGACGCGCACACAAAATTTCAACTTTGACGCCAGCGCATTCCTTTGTTATAGGTCAACATCGATCGGAAATCAGTGAATATTGTTACTCAAAGTATCAGGAATCCAAATCAGTCAAAAAAATTGCATTTTCATGTTGGTTACGCCCTCTGCGCGCGAAATTGCGCGGACGAACGCGCACGCGAGAAAATGTTTGAAACGCTTAAAATTGTCTGAAACTTCGAGATTTCCCATTGGGAAGTCGTTTTGAGCCTTTTAAAATTTTGACGCGCGCTTACGCGCGCGTAATGAAGACCTGGGTAACTAGCGTTAAAAAGTAAGATAGAGCGTTACCTGAACTTTATGTCCACCGAAAATGACGCAGAAATTACATCTAGTTATGAAGTTATGATCGATCATGTGACAAGGTCCGAAAATCACAAAATGGCGCCTAAATGACGTCATAGATATGTTACTGTCATGAAAACCTTATTGTGGCTAGATATTGTTATGAGACATGTTGACTGAAAATTTCATGTCATTCCGTAATGTCATTGTTGAGATATTGACGACACAAAATTGTCCAGAAAGAAAGAAGAATAAAAAACGAGATATGAAACTCGTCACACTGAAGACGAGTTAGGTGAAACGCTTGGGGTCATCAGATGTCGGTCATCCGTAATCGACAAAGAAAAAAATGTAATATAGCACCTTGAAGTTATAATGAGATACTTAGTTGAACTTTTTGGGGGGCCTACATTTATTATTCAGATCACATTTGTTTTTCTGTCACACAAACTATGTGGAAATTCTGTGCGTGTACGACTAAGTCGATTTACGGACTTTTTGAGTACGTACAGTGGATAAACTTAGACCCTGTTTACGGTGCGGGGCTGGGCCGAGCCGCGGCCGAGCCGCGGCCGCGGCCAACCTCAATTGCGCGGCCGAGCCCCGCAATTTAGTCCATTTACACTGCCGGGCTCGGCCGCGCTTTTGATTCAAACCTTTCAATATTTTGTCGTAGTGGCGCTCTACTTGTAAACAAACGCAATTTGGTATTGTCTGGTTTTCAGATCCTTTGGCAACTGAATTCCGTGGCGACGAAGTCGCCGTTCGGGCAAAGGCCTTTGCCGAAGGAGAAAATCCTTTGCAGGACAAAACCACCTTAAACTATACTAGTTTTCGACGTTGAAGTGGTTAATATCCTGAATAGCGAAATAGTACAAGCGAGTGTTTGGAAGCCACAATAAAATTGGCCGCGCATTTAGCCCAGTTTGCGTTTACACTGAGAAAAAGGCCGGGCGCGACCGCGGCTCAGCCGCGGCCGAGACCACATTAGCGTGGCCTAATGCGAGGCCATTTTGGCCCCGCATTTGGCCTTTTGCGCGTTTACACCGAAATGAAGGCGGTCTCGGCGCGGCCGAGCCGCGGCCGAACCTCGCACTGTAAACGGGATCCAAGTGATCCTCGGCACGTACAAATAAAACATGACAATTAAGTGTTTATAACCATCCTGGCTTTAACAGTGGCCTTTTAAAATATGACCTTTGACCATTATTTACATAACCAATATGACTCCCTCTAATCTTGCTATCATAGTGATCAGTTCAAAGAGCTCTTACAGCTTTATACAAGCCTGTGAGATTTACAAGCAGTAAATCCAATGAAGCCTCCGATACAAAACAAGGGATATAGAGCAAGTGAGTCTGTTTACATGAGAATGTGATTTATACCTGGACGAAAGTGATATCTCAATTAAAGAGAAAAGGGCAAAAGAAAAACGGGCCAAACGTACGGCTCCAGCGAAAGAGACATCGCCTTTAACCATGTAACTATAGGTCTCCTCCAACTAAGAGTACACTTCGAACGTAAGCTTATACGTGAATGATAATTTATGACGATCTCACATGATCGACACACATTCATATGGGACAGTTAGAAGTGGAAGGTGTGCTTAATCGTTTCATTAATTCCTAATCAATGACAATCCTACTATAGGCATGTCATATTTTCTCATCTAAAATCAATGGCCTATAGGACTCATGCACCATTACTTGTATCGTGCATATACTTTGTTTTTTAAGCTTTGAGTGAAACGTGTCATAACATAATTCTGTAATTCCATCAGCAGTGATTGACATAATAAAGAAGAAAGATATATCACCGTATTGAACGCTTAGAACCTAACCGGGGGAGGGGGGTATTATAGCATAATACTCGGTTCTTTACTGGCCAGATGCCAACAACACCCATCACCCACGGCTACGCATAGAGAAACAGCCATGGCGAAAATAAAACTTTGCTTTCTCATAGGCACAATGACACAAAACCCCATCAAACACACTTTTATTGGCAGGGATGGACATGAAAAAGTTCATTACTAATACTAAACAGCGTATGCATTCCATTCATGTGGAGCGAGATACCTCTATAGCAACATAAAGCCTGTCTTCAACTCCGTTGATCGAACAATGACAACCTGAAATTTCAAAGAGATGAGCGAGACGCTATATACACCGCTATATACACCTGGCCTAGAGTTAATTTATTCAGTTCTCATTCCTACTTCAAGTTGGGTTACAGTCAGTGCGCAGCATGCATTATAATGAGGCAGCGGCCGGAGATTTATTCAGCGTCTCGTTTCGGTCTCGCTTCAGTTTCGCGAACTGAAGTTAGCGAGATTTCCCGAGACTATTGTGCAGCATTGTGCTTCCATTCAGATAGTTAGTCGATAACTTCAGTTAACATGGCAGCATGCAGCGTAAGTCAATCTCCGAATTATGCTCTTCATTTTGATATAAAATTCGTCATTACTTTCTTATTTTTTAGAGGTTTTATGAATGCCTAAAGTCACCTGAAAATTTGTCGATATTTCAAGCATAATTTCGAAGTGCAAATTTCGGTTTTGGTTCCTGACTCTGGTACAGAATGAAATCGTTTCGTTTGCAATTAATTCGACAGACGAAAAGTCGATGATTCGATAAATGCCAAAACGAAATTGACGCAAAATTGTTTTTGCGTGGAATTTAGGCAACAAAAGAACCCCAAAGTACATCAGCAGACATTTCAAACCGGAAGTTGCCACTCGGTTATTTCTGTAGTGGCGCGAAAATGTGCAAATTTTGTCGGGCAACTGCAAATGAATCGTAGCGTGGGGAACGTTGGCTTTAGTCCCGTACATACAAATTATTGTCGTGTAATAATTTAGATCAACTGTAAGTGTTTTACGGAAAATAAATGTCTAACTGTTAGAACTTTGATTTGGTCATGCTTTAGACCGAATATTTTTATTTCTAGTTCCATGCTGTTTAGGAAGATTAGTAGTCTCGACAGATATCGATATTTTACTTTGTCTTTGTACTCTTTAGATTCTATATGATGTTGTATGAGACAGAAAGTTGAAGTTTGTACTTGGAAGTCTTCACTGGTTGAAGTTGTTGAAGTTGAATTTGAAGTTTGAGTTTGAGTTTGGGGTTTGAGTTTGAGTTTGAAGTCTTGACTTGAGACATGATCTTGACTTGAGCATTTAAACAATTCACCTACTCGAAATTGCATTGATGGGACTGAGATCAACAATACTACAAGAGTTTCGCGATTATTGTTTACCTGTGTTATAAAATCCGTTTGTGATCAGCTTTTCAAAAAAACCGGCAAATATGCACCCCTCAATTTTTGCTTCTATTGTTCTTATGTGTGAATAACGAGACAATTCATAAAAAAGAAAAATAAAAATCGTCACATTCACGCAAGCACACTAACTACCTGAAACGTATTTCACACCAATATTATGTCAGGTCACGTGAATTGAAGGCGTACCACACGTGACGAGGCTAACCAATCAGAGTGCGTTTTCCTCCCACCGGCAATGTTTCGTCATTTCAAATTATTTTCGGGTGACATCGGCGCGATTTTTTATGGTTCCTGACTTTGGTACGCAATAAAATCTCATTATTATGACACCGTTTGAAAGAAAAATGTTTCCCCTATTCACTAATATAGAAATTTTGTTGACGCAAACTTTATTTTGATGTGAAAATCGGGTCCAAACTTAGAAAAGAAACTAAATAAAAATATGCACATTTTCAGACATGAATTTCTGTCCCAAACTTGAATCAACATTATTTTTTGTGTAAATAAGTAGAAACTTTAATCTTTCCCCTGTCAAACAACACCAAAATTGTGAGAAATGAAGAAGTCTAAGGGTATTAAAAGGCCGATCGAAAAACCATTTACGCAGCTTATTACGTATGCAAACGCCGCACGCTCGTGCATACGTGCTGGATAAAATAGACGGGATTAGCCAGCGCTGCGGACTGACTGGTTATGTCATTGTAATCATTCCCATCTGCAGTATAACAAAACCAAAATGAGGGAAAAGGGGAGAGAAAAACGAGAGGTGGCAAAAGAAAAAATGCATGCACAACTGCAATCCACATCATTGCGTGTGACAAGTGAAGCAAATGTATAAGTTGTTATAGCAGTGTTTTATGAGCATAAACAGGCAAATTGCTTTATAGACAGACAATGTCAAATTTAAAAACAATCAATTTAATGTCAGAGAAGATGGTAAACAAGATGCATTGAAACTGTAACTAAATCGCTGCTCTTTTACTCGGTCACGGAACGTCCAACTTTATATCCAACAAAAAAAAAATGTTAGGGGAAAGAAACAAATTTAGATAAGACATAACATTCTTAAATTAAAAACAAGGAAAAGAAAATGTCCACGTCAGGATTAAAAAAAAAAAAAAAAAAACTCCGCACGAACATGCATTATATTCTAGATGGGAATACGGTCTTGATGCAAAGGTCCAATGATTGTCTCATTACTTTAAAAGCAATCTATGGTTCCCTTACCATCACCAGTACCACACCACAACGACGTCTCTAAAATCAATGGTAGCACATTTATCATTGCATCGTGCATTAACTCCCTTTTCCTAAACTACCAATGGAACGTGTCATATTATTGTGTATTTCGATCAGTAGTGACTGACTTTGAAGAAGAAAGATAATGCAAAAAAATTGAACGCTTACCACATTACTTATAGGGCTATTCCAGTTTGGTACTGATCTGTTCTATTCTCCCAAATGCCAACAACATATGTCACCTATGGCTAAACTAGTGAAACAGCCATGACGAAAATAAACGACAGAGAACCCCGTCATAATCACTACGCTTGGAAAGGTGTTGCCCAAAATTCCTCATTATGAAGCAATATCAAGTCACTTCCTTCCCTGCCTGTCTTTAACTCCGTTATTTGGTCAAACAATAACAACCTGGAATTCCAAAGAGATCAGCGAGACGCCATGCACCTGGACTAGAGTTAATTAATTCAGTTCCCATTCCTGTTAGTTATGTAAACGTACACGTTCCTAAATATCCTGCTACAGTATAACAAGAACAAATGAAGAGAAAAGGAAAGAGAAAACGAATGGTGGCAAGCGGGGCACTGTTTCAAGGGGCAATTTACAACATTACGTGTGACAAAATTAATGAAGCAAACCCAACCTCCAAACTCCAATACAAAACAAGGGAAATAGAGTAGCTGTGTTCATGACATCAGTGTGAAGCCTGAACTGCTGAAAAAAAGAAAGAAAAAAGAAATAAAAGGAAAAAGTCCTGCGGGACTCGATTAACTTCTCTCCTTCCGGTCGGGCATTATAAACACGCAGCGTGCTAAGCGATTCTGCCACACGGAAGATCCGAAGATCCTGTGCGAAACTTAAATCTATCTATGTATGCTATACACAACACAAATTTACATTGATATTCAGTTTTTTGGCGATATACGTAAAGTGACTGATAGCGCTATTCAACTTCCCACGAGTGGCAGCGAGGATTCGATCAATATACAGTTGCAAAGATAAATCGGGAATCGTTTCGACCAGATTCCATTCTCATTTTCAGTGATCGACAACGAAAATAATGTTAAGTTGCGACTTGAAGTAATATTGAGAAATATTCGTGAAGTCCAATTCTTTATACAGTCCTACATAATTCAGATGAAATTGTTTCTGTCATGCAACCAATTGAAAATTTCGTGTGGTGTCACCGTGTCCAAGTAAGTTGATTGGAAAGGATATGTGAATGAATATTTACCAATAGGTCTTCATATTGTTAAAAAAAAAATCAAGCATGGCCATGCTGTCTTTTAAGAGTCATCTTCACTTTGTAATTTCAAGTCCAAGTTGCCAGTCAAAGCAATGTGGTCTCCAACACAAAACAAAGGGATATTGTGTGTGTGTGTGTGTGTGTGTGTGCCTGTGTGTGTGTACGTTTACATGAAAACGTGCTTTCTACATGGACGAAGGTGAATAATCCATAAAAAAAAAAAAAAAGATATACGTATTTTGTTTCGTGCTCTTATGGGGTTCGAACCCGTACGTGTGCAACCTCACGTCTCTTGTGACGTCGCCTTTATCCTCTCGGCCATGTACGTCTTGACGAGAAAATATGAGGAACGTAAGCTTATATGTGAAAGATGATTCAGGAATCGTTTGGTCCACATTCCATTCTCATTTTCAGTTTTTAGCTGCAAAATTATCAACCTGACGAGGAGATTTGAAAAAAATAAAATGCATGATCACTGCAGCTTATTGTCTCAGCTACCACATACATAAGTTTCAGAGGAAATGGAGCAAAATCAGCTGAGATAAAGGTGCTTAAACGTTGTCAAGTCAATGCATGGTTAAAAAAAAATCACCTCCCATAGACATAACACGTCAACTTGTCTGATTTTGAGTCTTTACCTTTAATCACAATTTGAAGTATGATGGTAAGTCTTCTCGAACGAAGAGTGTGGAACGGAAGCTTCTACGTGAAAGATGAATCATGACGATCACCCGTGACCGACACATCTTCAAAGGGATCAGTTATTAGAAGTGGAAGCCCTCGTGTCAAGATATTGTCTCAGCAATTCCAAAGCAATGATACCCTTACATTTAGGTATACCATAATTTCCCTCTGAAATCAATGGTATTATTCATGTACAATTGCTTGCCTTGTCCATAAACTTTGCTTTACAAACTTTCAGTGCAATGTGTCATAACATAATTCTGTAACTCCATTAGCAGTGATTGGCTACATAAATAAAGATATATCAATAATTAGCGCGTATAACTAAGGGGGATTTTAGCCTGATGCTCTGTTGTTCACTGCTCAGATACCAACAACACTCATCACCTACGGTTACGTATAGAGAAATAGCCATGGTGAAAATAAGGTTTTCCTTTTCTTTGGCAGATAGACACACAACCCCTTTAAACACACTATAATTGACAGGGAGGGACAAGAAAAGGTTCATTACTACTACTAAACAGTGATGCCTTCTACTCATGTGGCACAAGATACCTCTATAGCAACATAAAACCTGTCTACAATTCCGTTCTTGGGTCAAACAATAACAACCTGGAATTTCAAAGAGATGAGCGAGACGCCATACACCTGGCCTAGAGTTAATCTATTCAGTTGCCATTCCTGCTCCAGTTGAGTTATGTAAATTATTTTCCGACCTGTCTTGTGCAGTGTAACATGAACAAACGTAGAGAAAAGGAAAGAGAAAACGAAAGGTGGCAAGCGGGGCACTGTATACCAAGGGCAATTTACAACATTACACGTATGATAAATGAAGCAAATCCAACCTCCAGCCTGCGACAAAAAAAAAAGGGGGGGGGGGGAATTGAGTGACTGTGTGTTGCGGGGTAATGACATCGGAATGAAGCTGAACTGCCAAACGAAAAACAAAGAAAGAGAGAGAAAAAAAAATAATAGCGTCCTGCGGGTCTCGAAGGTAGTGCATAATGACCATGGAGCGCGCTAAGCGACTAGAGTAACTGCGTCAGTAAGCGTCCGTGCAGCCGTTCGCGGCAGGTACAACATACACGGTAATATACAGCTAAACACAGCATTGCACTGTCACATGCACACTACACATACACTAACACACTAGCAATCAACAAAAACCAACCGATAAAATGGGCACGATCTCTGACGAAAGTGAAATTTTCTCACCTAAATGACAACATATCGCATCCAAAATGAAATTTTCGGTACTTCTTAACATAACAGTTAAGAAACAATGGTCCAAGAAACTGGATTTTTTGTCGTTTTCTCGATGTTCAGGGATTTTGAAAACATATCCTCACGTAAAACAGAACTTTCGCGAGCCGATGTGGGCCGCCATTTTTTTCGGAAAATGGATGTTACCATCGAAAAAAAGTGAGAAAAACACGAGAAAGACATCAACAACACCGCCAGAATTGCGATCTTGTTTGCGGCCAATACATGTGCGCACGCTATTTTCACGTGCTTTCGCAATGGGAAATGGCGCTTACGCAATGTTCGCGAGACATGTGAAGGCGTTCAGCCAAAGATCGCGGAGCACGCGCGTATTGCATAGGGATTGTACATCGTGCCGCAAGCAGAAATACTACGTCGCATATCGCCCTTATCGGCGAAAATTGTGCCGGGTTTTGCCCTGGTAAATCATGAAAACTGCGTTGGTCAATGGTAAATTTCTTTCATGAAAACAATTGCGTTAATGAATAATCTTGTCTATGATATATGAAATGGTTGAAAATAATTTGCCTAATTTGTTTACAAGTTGGAAAAACCCTCAACAATGCTTAAACTGCCGCAAACGGGATATTTTACTCTATAAAGCCACACGGCTGTCCCGAAGATTGGATGTGAAATTCATATCTTTATATCATTTACAACATGAAAAGGTTCATTACTACTACTAAACAGTGATGCCTTCCATTTATGTGGCACAAGATACCTCTATAGCAACATAAAACCTGTCTACAACTTCGTTATTGGGTCAAACAATAACAACCTGGAATTTCAAAGAGATGAGCGAGACGCCATACACCTGGACTAGAGTTAATCAATTCAGTTGCCATTCCTGCCAGTTATCTAAACGTACATGTTCCTACCTATCCTGTTACAATATAACAAGAGCCAATGAAGAGAAAAGGAAAGAGCAAACGAAAGGTGGCAAGCGGGACACTGTAACAAGGGGCAATTTACAACATTAAGTGTGCCAAAATTAATGAAGCAAACCCAATGTCCAAACTCCAATACAAAACAAGGGAAATAGAGCAGCCGTGTTCACGGGTTACGTACACTTGATAAAATAATACGTAAAATGACATCGGAGTAAAGCTGAACTGCCGAAAAAAAAAAGAGAAAAAAAGAAAGAACGGACAAAAGTCCTGCGGGAGTCGAACCTCTCGCCTTCCGGTATGGCGTTATGAACAACCAGCGCGCTAACTGATTATGCCACATGGCTGTCATGAAGATCGAATGCGAAACTGAAATCTAAATACTATCGTGACAGTGTTGACTTGTGATGGCGCTATTCAACTTCTCACAAGTGGCAGCGTGGATTCGATCAATATACAGTTGCAAAGATAAATTGGGAATCGTTCTGTACAGATTGCATTCTCATTTTCAGTTTTAAACTACAAAATTATCAACCTAATGAGGAGATTTGAAAACATAAAATGCACGATTACTAAAGCTTATTGTCTCAGCTACAACATACGTATGTTTCAGAGGAAATGGAGCAAAATCAAATGAGGTAAAGGTGCTTAAACGTTGTCAAGTCAATGCATGGTTTAAAAAAAAATCACCTCCCATAGACATAACACGTAAACTTGTCTGATTTTGAGTCTTTACCTTTAATCACAATTTCTAGTATGATGACGTCATTATATTTCAAAACCATCACATGGACTTGAGAGGCAAATGTTCAAAGTACAACATATCTGAATTTGGGATAATATTGAGCTTAAACAACAGAGATACGAGCAAATGAATGTCTGAAAGAGTACCTGAAAAAATCAATTCCACTTTTTTTATTTAAAATGACGATATGATGACGTCATCGCGTGTTCCTGGCAATATTGATACTTGGAATGTTATTTACAATTCATATACTTTTGTAATATGCAATAGAAATATAGGGTCAACGGACGATTTAAAGAGCTATGGCGAAATAAACAAAGACATGTTTTTTCACTATATTTGCAGAAAGACGCGCACGCGGAATTTCAACTTTGACGCCAGTGCATTCCTTTGTTATAGGTCGAAATCGATCGGAAATCAATGGATATTGTTACTCCAAGTATAAGGAATCCAAATCAGTCAAAAAAATTGCATTTTCATGTTGCTTACGGGCTCTGCGCGCGAAATTGCGCGGACGGACGCGCACGCGAGAAAATGTTTGAAACGCTTAAAATTGTCTGAAACTTCGAGATTTCCCATTGGGAAGTCGTTTTGAGCCTTTTAAAATTTTGATGCGCGCTTACGCGCGCGTAATGATGACCTGTGTAACTAGCGTTAAAAAGTAAGATAGAGCGTGACCTGAACTTCATGTCCACCGAAAATGATACAGAAATGACATCTAGTTATGAAGTTATGATCGATCACGTGACAAGGTCCGAAAATCACAAAATGGCGCCTAGATGACGTCATAGATATGTTACTGTCATGAAAACCTTATTGTGGCTAGATTTTGTCATGAGACATGTTGACTGAAAATGTCATGTCATTCCGTAATGTCATTATTGAGATATTGACGACACAAAATGTGGCAGAAAGAAAGAAGAATAAAAAAAGATATGAAACTCGTCACACTGAAGACGAGTTAGGTGATACGCTTGGGTTCATCAGATGTCGGTTATCCGTGATCGACAAAGAAAAGAATGTAATATAGCACCTTGAAGTTATAATGAGATACTTAGTTGAACTTTTTTGGGCCTACATTATTCAGATCACATTTGTTTTTCTGTCACACAAACTAAGTGGAAATTCTGTGCGTGTGCGACTAAATCGATTTACGGACTTTTTGAGTACGTACAGTGCATAAACTTAGACCCCGTTTAGGGTGCGGGGCTGGGCCGAGCCGCGGCCGAGCAGCGGCCAAGGCCAACCTCAATTGCGAGGCCGAGCCCCGCAATTTAGTCCGTTTACACTGCCGGGCTCGGCCGCACTTTTGATTCAAACCTTTCAATATTTTGTCGTAGTGGCGATCTACTTTTAAACAAACGCAATTTGGTATTGTCTGGTTTTCAGATCCTTTGCCAACTGAATTCCGTGGCGACGAAGTCGCCGTTCGGGCAAAGGCCTTTGCCGAAGGAGAAAATCCTTTGCAGGACAAAACCACCTTAAACTATCCTAGTTTTCGACGTTAAAGTGGTTAATATCCTGAATAGCGAAATAGTACAGGCGAGGGTTTGGAAGCCAGACTAAAATTGGCCGCGCATTTAGCCCAGTTTGCGCTTACACTGAGAAAAAGGCCGGGCGCGACCGCGGCTCGACCGCGGCCGAGACCACCTCCAGAGCGTGGCATAATGCGAGGCCAATTTTGGCCCCGCATTTGGCCTTTTGCGCGTTTACACCGAAATGAAGGTGGGCTCGGCGCGGCCGAGCCGCGGCAGAGCCTCGCACTGTAAACGGGGTCCAAGCGATCCTCGGCGCGTACAAATAAAATATGACAATTAAGTGTTTATAACCATCCTGGCATTAACAGTGGCCTTTTAAAACATGACCTTTGACCATTATTTACATAACCAATATGACTCCCTCTAATCTTGCTATTACAATGCTCAGTTCAGAGATCTCTTACAGCTATATACAAGCCTGTGAGATTTACCAGCATTAAAACCAATGAAGCCTCCGATACAAAACAAGGGATATAGAGCAAGTGAGTCTGTTTACATGAGAATGTGATTTATCCTGGACAAAGGGCAAAAGAAAAATGGGCCAAACGTACGGCTCCAGCGAAAGAGACATCGCCTTTAACCATGTAACTATAGGTCTCCTCTAACTAAGAGTACACTTTGAACGTAAGCTTATACGTGAATGATAATTTATGACGATCTCACGTGATCGACACACATTCAAAGGGGACAGTTAGAAGTGGAAGGAGTGCTTACCCCTACTATAGGCATATCATAATTTCTCACATAAAATCAATGGTCTATATGACTCATGCACCATTACTTGTATCGTGCATAAACTTTGTTTTTTAAGCTTTCAGTGAAACGTGTCATAACATAATTCTGTAATTCCATCGGCAGTGATTGATATAATAAAGAAGAAAGATATATCACCGTATTGAACGCTTAGAACCTAACGGGGGGGGGGGGGGTATTATAGCATGATACTCGGTTCTTTACTGCCCAGATGCCAACAACATCCATTACCCACGGCTACGCATAGCGAAACAGCCATGGCGAAAATAAAACTTTGTTTTCTCGTAGGCAGAATGACACAGAACCTCGTCAAACACACTTTTATTGGCAGGGATGGACATGAAAAAGTTCATTACTAATACTAAACAGCGTATGCATTCCATTCATGTGGCGCGAGATACCTCTATAGCAACATAAAGCCTGTCTTCAACTCCGTTGGTCGAACAATGACAACCTGAAATTTCAAAGATATGAGCGAGACGCTATATACACCTGGCCTAGAGTTTATTTATTCAGTTCCCATTCCTACCTCAAGTTGGGTTATGTTATTGTAATCATTGAATCATTCCCATCTGCAGTATAACAAAACCAAAGTGAGGGAAAGGGGGAGAGAAAAACGAGAGGTGGCAAAAGGAAAACTGGATGCACAACTGCAATCCATATCATTGCGTGTGACAAGTGAAGCAAATGTATTAGTTGTTATAGCAGTGTTCTATGAGCATAAACTGGCAAATAGACAGACCATGTCAAATATAAAAACCATCAATTTAATGTAAGAGAAGATGGTAAACAAGATGCATTGAAACTGTAACTAAATCGCTGCTTTTCTCCTCGGTCACGGAACGTCCAACTTTATATTCAACAAAAAAAAAATGTTACGGGAAAGAAACAAATTTAGATATAACATTCTTGAATTAAAAACAAGAAAAAGAAAATGCCCACGTCAGGATTAAAAAAAAAAACGCCGCACGAACATGCATTATATTCTAGATGGGAATACGGTCTTGATGCAAAGGTCCAATGATTGTCTCATTACTTTAAAAGCAATCTATGGTTCCTTACCATCACCAGTACCACACCACAATGACGTCTCTAAAATCAATGGTAGCACATTTATCATTGCATCGTGCAGTAACTCCGTTTTCCTAAACTACCAGTAGAACGTGTCATATTATATTGTGTGTTTCGATCAGTAGTGACTGACTTTAAAGAAGAAAGATAATGCAAAAAATTGAACGCTTACCACATTGCTTATAGGGCTATTCCAGTTTGGTACAGATCTGTTCTATTCTCCCAGATGCCAACAACATATGTCACCTATGGCTGAACTAGTGAAACAACCATGACGAAAATAAACGACAGAGAACGCCGTCATAATCACTACACTTGGAAAGGTGTTGCCCGAAATTCCTCATTATGAAGCAATATCACGTCACTTCCTTCCCTGCCTGTCTTTAACTCCGTCATTTGGTCAAACAATAACAACCTGGAATTCCAAAGAGATAAGCGAGACGCCATGCACCTGGACTAGAGTTAATTAATTCAGTTCCCATTCCTGTTAATTATATAAACGTACACGTTCCTAAATATCCTGCTACAGTATAACAATAACAAATGAAGAGAAAAGGAAAGAGAAAACGAATGGTGGCAAGCGGGGTACTGTTTTAATTCAAAGGGCAATTCACAACATTACGTGTGACAAAATTAAAGAAGCAAACCCAACCTCCAAACTCCAATACAAAACAAGGGAAATAGAGTAGCTGTGTTCATGACATCAGAGTGAAGCTGAACTGCAGAAAAAAAGAAAGAAAAAAGAAATAAAAGGAAAAAGTCCTGCGGGACTCGATTAACTTCTCTCCTTCCGGTCGGGCATTATAAACACGCAGCGTGCTAAGCAATTCTGCCACACGGAAGATCCGAAGATCTTGTGCGAAACTTAAATATATCTATGTATGCTATACATTGATATTCATTTTTTTTTTGGCTATATACGTCAAGTGACTGATA
Source organism: Diadema setosum (assembly GCA_033980235.1). NCBI lineage: Eukaryota > Metazoa > Echinodermata > Echinoidea > Diadematoida > Diadematidae > Diadema > Diadema setosum. Next base: position 852,819 of record CM067062.1, read on the forward strand.
GCGCTATTCAACTTCCCACGAGTGGCCGCGTGGATTCGATCAATATACAGTTACAAAGATAAATCGGGAATCGTTTCAACCAGATTCCATTCTCATTTTCAGTGATCGACAACGAAAATAATGTAAAGTAGCGACTTGAAGTAATATTGAGAAATGTTCGTGAAGTCCAATTCTTTATACAGTCCTACATAATTCAGATGAAATTGTTTCTGTCATGCAACTAATTGAAAATTTCGTGTAGTGGTGTCGGCGTGTCCAAGTAAGTTGATTGGAAAGGATATGTGAATGAATATTTACCAATAGGTCTTTATATTGTAAAAAAAAAAAATCAAACATGGCCATGCGGTCTTTTAAAAGTCATCTTCACTTTAACATTTGTAATTTCAAGTCCAAGTTGCCTGTCAAAGCAATGTGGTCTCCAACAAAAAACAAAGGGATATTGTGTGTGTGTGTGTGTGTGTGTGTGTGTGTGTACGTTTACATGAAAACGTGATTTCTACATGGACGAAGGTGAATACTCCATAAAAGGAAAAAAGCAAAAGATATAAATATTTTGTTTCGTGCTCTTATGGGGTTCGAACCCGTACGTGTGCAACCTCACGTCTCTTGTGACGTCGCCTTTATCCTCTCGGCCATGACAGTACGTCTTGACGAGAAAATATGAGGAACGTAAGCTTATACGTGAAAGATGATTCAGGAATCGTTTTGTCCACATTCCATTCTCATTTTCAGTTTTTAGCTGCAAAATTATCAACCTGATGAGGAGATTTGAAAAATAAAATGCATGATTACTGCAGCTTATTGTCTGAGCTACCACATACTTAAGTTTCAGAGGAAATGGAGCAAAATCAGCTGAGATAAAGGTGCTTAAACGTTGTCAAGTCAATGCATGGTTAAAAAAAAAATCACCTTCCATAGACATAACACGTCAACTTGTTAGGTGATACGCTATCAGCGTATCACCTATTGTGATTGTCAAAATCTCTCTTTATTAGGTGATACGCTTTCAGCGTATCACCTATTGTGATTGTCAAAATTTCTCTTTTTTTTTATTCTTCTTTCTTTCTGCCACATTTTGTGTCGTCAATATCTCAATAATGACATTACGGAATGACATGACATTTTCAGTCAACATGTCTCATGACAAAATCTAGCCACAATAAGGTTTTCATGACAGTAACATATCTATGACGTCATCTAGGCGCCATTTTGTGATTTTCGGACCTTGTCACGTGATCGATCATAACTTCATAACTAGATGTCATTTCTGTATCATTTTCGGTGGACATGAAGTTCAGGTCACGCTCTATCTTACTTTTTAACGCTAGTTACACAGGTCATCATTACGCGCGCGTAAGCGCGCATCAAAATTTTAAAAGGCTCAAAACGACTTCCCAATGGGAAATCTCGAAGTTTCAGACAATTTTAAGCGTTTCAAACATTTTCTCGCGTGCGCGTCCGTCCGCGCAATTTCGCGCGCAGAGCCCGTAAGCAACATGAAAATGCAATTTTTTTGACTGATTTGGATTCCTTATACTTGCAGTAACAATATCCATTGATTTCCGATCGATTTCGACCTATAACAAAGGAATGCACTGGCGTCAAAGTTGAAATTCCGCGTGCGCGTCTTTCTGCAAATATAGTGAAAAAACATGTCTTTGTTTATTTCGCCATAGCTCTTTAAATCGTCCGTTGACCCTATATTTCTATTGCATATTACAAAAGTATATGAATTGTAAATAACATTCCAAGTATCAATATTGCCAGGAACACGCGATGACGTCATCATATCGTCATTTTAAATCAAAAAAGTGGAATTGATTTTTTTCAGGTACTCTTTCAGACATTCATTTGCTCGTATCTCTGTTGTTTAAGCTCAATATTATCCCAAATTCAGATATGTTGTACTTTGAACATTTGCCTCTCAAGTCCATGTGATGGTTTTGAAATATAATGACGTCATCATACTAGAAATTGTGATTAAAGGTAAAGACTCAAAATCAGACAAGTTTACGTGTTATGTCTATGGGAGGTGATTTTTTTTTAAACCATGCATTGACTTGACAACGTTTAAGCACCTTTACCTCATTTGATTTTGCTCCATTTCCTCTGAAACATACGTATGTTGTAGCTGAGACAATAAGCTTTAGTAATCGTGCATTTTATGTTTTCAAATCTCCTCATTAGGTTGATAATTTTGTAGTTTAAAACTGAAAATGAGAATGCAATCTGTACAGAACGATTCCCAATTTATCTTTGCAACTGTATATTGATCGAATCCACGCTGCCACTTGTGAGAAGTTGAATAGCGCCATCACAAGTCAACTAGTCACGATAGTATTATTATATATTTCAGTTTCGCACTCGATCTTCATGACAGCCATGTGGCATAATCAGTTAGCGCGCTGGTTGTTCATAACGCCATACCGGAAGGCGAGAGGTTCGACTCCCGCAGGACTTTTGTCCGTTCTTTCTTTTTTTCTCTTTTTTTTTTTCGGCAGTTCAGCTTTACTCCGATGTCATTTTACGTATTATTTTATCAAGTGTACGTAACCCGTGAACACGGCTGCTCTATTTCCCTTGTTTTGTATTGGAGTTTGGACATTGGGTTTGCTTCATTAATTTTGTCACACTTAATGTTGTAAATTGCCCCTTGTTACAGTGTCCCGCTTGCCACCTTTCGTTTGCTCTTTCCTTTTCTCTTCATTGGCTCTTGTTATATTGTAACAGGATAGGTAGGAACATGTACGTTTAGATAACTGGCAGGAATGGGAGCTGAATTGATTAACTCTAGTCCAGGTGTATGGCGTCTCGCTCATCTCTTTGAAATTCCAGGTTGTTATTGTTTGACCCAATAACGAAGTTGTAGACAGGTTTTATGTTGCTATAGAGGTATCTTGTGCCACATAAATGGAAGGCATCACTGTTTAGTAGTAGTAATGAACCTTTTCATGTTGTAAATGATATAAAGATATGAATTTCACATCCAATCTTCGGGACAGCCGTGTGGCTTTATAGTCGCTTAGCGCGCTCCATGGTCATTATGCACTACCTTCGAGACCCGCAGGACGCTATTATTTTTTTCTCTCTCCCTTTCTTTGTTTTTCGTTTGGCAGTTCAGCTTCATTCCGATGTCATTACCCCGCAACAAACAGTCACTCAATCCCCCCCCCTTTTTTTTGTCGCAGGCTGGAGGTTGGATTTGCTTCATTTATCATACGTGTAATGTTGTAAATTGCCCTTGGTATACAGTGCCCCGCTTGCCACCTTTCGTTTTCTCTTTCCTTTTCTCTACGTTTGTTCATGTTACACTGCACAAGACAGGTCGGAAAATAATTTACATAACTCAACTGGAGCAGGAATGGCAACTGAATAGATTAACTCTAGGCCAGGTGTATGGCGTCTCGCTCATCTCTTTGAAATTCCAGGTTGTTATTGTTTGACCCAAGAACGGAATTGTAAACAGGTTTTATGTTGCTATAGAGGTATCTTGTGCCACATGAGTAGAAGGCATCACTGTTTAGTAGTAGTAATGAACCTTTTCTTGTCCCTCCATGTCAATTATAGTGTGTTTAAAGGGGTTGTGTGTCTATCTGCCAAAGAAAATGAAAACCTTATTTTCACCATGGCTATTTCTCTATACGTAACCGTAGGTGATGAGTGTTGTTGGTATCTGAGCAGTGAACAACAGAGCATCAGGCTAAAATCCCCCTTAGTTATAGGCGCTAAGCGTTCAATTGATATATCTTTATTTATGTAGCCAATCGCTGCTAATGGAGTTACAGAATTATGTTATGACACATTGCACTGAAAGTTTGTAAAGCAAAGTTTATGGACAAGGCAAGCAATTGTACATGAATAATACCATTGATTTCAGAGGGAAATTATGGTATACCTAAATGTAAGGGTATCATTGCTTTGGAATTGCTGAGACAATATCTTGGCACGAGGGCTTCCACTTCTAATAACTGATCCCTTTGAAGATGTGTCGGTCACGGGTGATCGTCATGATTCATCTTTCACGTAGAAGCTTCCGTTCCACACTCTTCGTTCGAGAAGACTTATGTTCTTATGAAGACGTGTTATGTCTATGGGAGGTGATTTTTTTTTTTTAACCATGCATTGACTTGACAACGTTTAAGCACCTTTATCTTAGCTGATTTTGCTCCATTTCCTCTGAAACTTATGTATGAGGTAGCTGAGACAATAAGCTGCAGTGATCATGCATTTTATTTTTTTCAAATCTCCTCGTCAGGTTGATAATTTTGCAGCTAAAAACTGAAAATGAGAATGGAATGTGGACCAAACGATTCCTGAATCATCTTTCACATATAAGCTTACGTTCCTCATATTTTCTCGTCAAGACGTACATGGCCGAGAGGATAAAGGCGACGTCACAAGAGACGTGAGGTTGCACACGTACGGGTTCGAACCCCATAAGAGCACGAAACAAAATACGTATATCTTTTTTTTTTTTTTATGGAGTATTCACCTTCGTCCATGTAGAAAGCACGTTTTCATGTAAACGTACACACACACAGGCACACACACACACACACACACACACAATATCCCTTTGTTTTGTGTTGGAGACCACATTGCTTTGACTGGCAGCTTGGACTTGAAATTACAAAGTGAAGATGACTCTTAAAAGACAGCATGGCCATGCTTGATTTTTTTTTTAACAATATGAAGACCTATTGGTAAATATTCATTCACATATCCTTTCCAATCAACTTACATGGACACGGTGACACCACACGAAATTTTCAATTGGTTGCATGACAGAAACAATTTCATCTGAATTATGTAGGACTGTATAAAGAATTGGACTTCACGAATATTTCTCAATATTACTTCAAGTCGCAACTTAACATTATTTTCGTTGTCGATCACTGAAAATGAGAATGGAATCTGGTCGAAACGATTCCCGATTTATCTTTGCAACTGTATATTGATCGAATCCTCGCTGCCACTCGTGGGAAGTTGAATAGCGCTATCAGTCACTTTACGTATATCGCCCAAAAACTGAATATCAATGTAAATTTGTGTTGTGTATAGCATACATAGATAGATTTAAGTTTCGCACAGGATCTTCGGATCTTCCGTGTGGCAGAATCGCTTAGCACGCTGCGTGTTTATAATGCCCGACCGGAAGGAGAGAAGTTAATCGAGTCCCGCAGGACTTTTTCCTTTTATTTCTTTTTTCTTTTTTTTTCAGCAGTTCAGCTTCACACTGATGTCATGAACACAGCTACTCTATTTCCCTTGTTTTGTATTGGAGTTTGGAGGTTGGGTTTGCTTCATTAATTTTGTCACACGTAATGTTGTAAATTGCCCCTTGAAACAGTGCCCCGCTTGCCACCATTCGTTTTCTCTTTCCTTTTCTCTTCATTTGTTCTTGTTATACTGTAGCAGGATATTTAGGAACGTGTACGTTTACATAACTAACAGGAATGGGAACTGAATTAATTAACTCTAGTCCAGGTGCATGGCGTCTCGCTGATCTCTATGGAATTCCAGGTTGTTATTGTTTGACCAAATAACGGAGTTAAAGACAGGCAGGGAAGGAAGTGACTTGATATTGCTTCATAATGAGGAATTTTGGGCAACACCTTTCCAAGCGTAGTGATTATGACGGGGTTCTCTGTCGTTTATTTTCGTCATGGCTGTTTCACTAGTTTAGCCATAGGTGACATATGTTGTTGGCATTTGGGAGAATAGAACAGATCAGTACCAAACTGGAATAGCCCTATAAGTAATGTGGTAAGCGTTCATTTTTTTTTGCATTATCTTTCTTCTTCAAAGTCAGTCACTACTGATCGAAATACACAATAATATGACACGTTCCATTGGTAGTTTAGGAAAAGGGAGTTAATGCACGATGCAATGATAAATGTGCTACCATTGATTTTAGAGACGTCGTTGTGGTGTGGTACTGGTGATGGTAAGGGAACCATAGATTGCTTTTAAAGTAATGAGACAATCATTGGACCTTTGCATCAAGACCGTATTCCCATCTAGAATATAATGCATGTTCGTGCGGAGTTTTTTTTTTTTTTTTTTTTAATCCTGACGTGGACATTTTCTTTTCCTTGTTTTTAATTTAAGAATGTTATATCTTATCTAAATTTGTTTCTTTCCCCTAACATTTTTTTTTTTGTTGGATATAAAGTTGGACGTTCCGTGACCGAGTAAAAGAGCAGCGATTTAGTTACAGTTTCAATGCATCTTGTTTACCATCTTCTCTGACATTAAATTGATTGTTTTTAAATTTGACATTGTCTGTCTATAAAGCAATTTGCCTGTTTATGCTCATAAAACACTGCTATAACAACTTATACATTTGCTTCACTTGTCACACGCAATGATGTGGATTGCAGTTGTGCATGCATTTTTTCTTTTGCCACCTCTCGTTTTTCTCTCCCCTTTTCCCTCATTTTGGTTTTGTTATACTGCAGATGGGAATGATTACAATGACATAACCCAACTTGAAGTAGGAATGAGAACTGAATAAATTAACTCTAGGCCAGGTGTATATAGCGTCTCGCTCATCTCTTTGAAATTTCAGGTTGTCATTGTTCGATCAACGGAGTTGAAGACAGGCTTTATGTTGCTATAGAGGTATCTCGCTCCACATGAATGGAATGCATACGCTGTTTAGTATTAGTAATGAACTTTTTCATGTCCATCCCTGCCAATAAAAGTGTGTTTGATGGGGTTTTGTGTCATTGTGCCTATGAGAAAGCAAAGTTTTATTTTCGCCATGGCTGTTTCTCTATGCGTAGCCGTGGTTGATGGGTGTTGTTGGCATCTGGCCGGGCCAGTAAAGAACCGAGTATTATGCTATAATACCCCCCTCCCCCGGTTAGGTTCTAAGCGTTCAATACGGTGATATATCTTTCTTCTTTATTATGTCAATCACTGCTGATGGAATTACAGAATTATGTTATGACACGTTTCACTCAAAGCTTAAAAAACAAAGTATATGCACGATACAAGTAATGGTGCATGAGTCCTATAGGCCATTGATTTTAGATGAGAAATTATGACATGCCTATAGTAGGATTGTCATTGATTAGGAATTAATGAAACGATTAAGCACACCTTCCACTTCTAACTGTCCCCTATGAATGTGTGTCGATCATGTGAGATCGTCATAAATTATCATTCACGTATAAGCTTACGTTCGAAGTGTACTCTTAGTTGGAGGAGACCTATAGTTACATGGTTAAAGGCGATGTCTCTTTCGCTGGAGCCGTGCGTTTGGCCCGTTTTTCTTTTGCCCTTTTCTCTTTAATTGAGATATCACTTTCGTCCAGGTATAAATCACATTCTCATGTAAACAGACTCACTTGCTCTATATCCCTTGTTTTGTATCGGAGGCTTCATTGGATTTACTGCTTGTAAATCTCACAGGCTTGTATAAAGCTGTAAGAGCTCTTTGAACTGATCACTATGATAGCAAGATTGGAGGGAGTCATATTGGTTATGTAAATAATGGTCAAAGGTCATATTTTAAAAGGCCACTGTTAAAGCCAGGATGGTTATAAACACTTAATTGTCATGTTTTATTTGTACGTGCCGAGGATCACTTGGATCCCGTTTACAGTGCGAGGTTCGGCCGCGGCTCGGCCGCGCCGAGACCGCCTTCATTTCGGTGTAAACGCGCAAAAGGCCAAATGCGGGGCCAAAATGGCCTCGCATTAGGCCACGCTAATGTGGTCTCGGCCGCGGCTGAGCCGCGGTCGCGCCCGGCCTTTTTCTCAGTGTAAACGCAAACTGGGCTAAATGCGCGGCCAATTTTATTGTGGCTTCCAAACACTCGCCTGTACTATTTCGCTATTCAGGATATTAACCACTTCAACCGTCGAAAACTAGTATAGTTTAAGGTGGTTTTGTCCTGCAAAGGATTTTCTCCTTCGGCAAAGGCCTTTGCCCGAACGGCGACTTCGTCGCCACGGAATTCAGTTGCCAAAGGATCTGAAAACCAGACAATACCAAATTGCGTTTGTTTACAAGTAGAGCGCCACTACGACAAAATATTGAAAGGTTTGAATCAAAAGCGCGGCCGAGCCCGGCAGTGTAAATGGACTAAATTGCGGGGCTCGGCCGCGCAATTGAGGTTGGCCGCGGCCGCGGCTCGGCCGCGGCTCGGCCCAGCCCCGCACCGTAAACAGGGTCTAAGTTTATCCAATGTACGTACTCAAAAAGTCCGTAAATCGACTTAGTCGTACACGCACAGAATTTCCACATAGTTTGTGTGACAGAAAAACAAATGTGATCTGAATAATAAATGTAGGCCCCCCAAAAAGTTCAATTAAGTATCTCATTATAACTTCAAGGTGCTATATTACATTCTTTTCTTTGTCGATTACGGATGACCGACATCTGATGACCCAAGCGTATCACCTAACTCGTCTTCAGTGTGACGAGTTTCATATCTCGTTTTTATTCTTCTTTCTTTCTGGACAATTTTGTGTCGTCAATATCTCAAGAATGACATTACGAAATAACATGACATTTTCAGTCGACATGTCTCATGACAAAATCTAGCCACAATAAGGTTTTCATGACAGTAACATATCTATGACGTCATCTAGGCGCCATTTTGTGATTTTCGGACCTTGTCACATGATCGATCATAACTTCATAACTAGATGTCATTTCTGTATCATTTTCGGTGGACATGAAGTTCAGGTCACGCTCTATCTTACTTTTTAACGCTAGTTACACAGGTCATCATTACGCGCGCGTAAGCGCGCGTCAAAATTTTAAAAGGCTCAAAACGACTTCCCAATGGGAAATCTCGAAGTTTCAGACAATTTTAAGCGTTTCAAACATTTTCTCGCGTGCGCGTCCGTCCGCGCAATTTCGCGCGCAGAGCCCGTAAGCAACATGAAAATGCATTTTTTTTGACTGATTTGGATTCCTGATACTTTGAGTAATAATATCCACTGATTTCCGATCGATTTCGACCTATAACAAAGGAATGCACTGGCGTCAAAGTTGAAATTCCGAGTGCGCGTCTTTCTGCAAATATAGTGAAAAAACATGTCTTTGTTTATTTCGCCATAGCTCTTTAAATCGTCCGTTGACCCTATATTTATATTGCATATTACAAAAGTATATGAATTGTAAATAACATTCCAAGTATCAGTATTGCCAGGCAAACGCGATGACGTCATCATATCGTCATTTTAAATCAAAAAAGTGGAATTGATTTTTTTGAGGTACTGTTTCTGACATTCATTTGCTCGTATCTCTGTTGTTTAAGCTCAATATTACCCCAAATTCAGATATGTTGCACTTTGAACATTTGCCTTTCAAGTCCATGTAATGGTTTTGAAATATGATGACGTCATCATACTAGAAATTGTGATTAAAAGTAAAGATGCAAAATCGGACAAGTTTACGTGTTATGTCTATGGGAGGTGATTTTTTTTAAAACCATCCATTGACTTGACAACGTTTAAGCACCTTTATCTCAGCTGATTTTGCTTCATTTCCTCTGAAATTTCAGTATGTTGTAGCTGAGACAATAAGCTGCAGTAATCATGCATTTTATGTTTTGAAATCTTCTCAAGAGGTTGACAATTTTGCAGTTTAAAACTGAAAATGAGAATGGAATGTGGACGAATCGATTCCTGATTCATCTTTCACATACATAAGTTTACGTTCCTCATATTTTCTCGTCGAGACGTATGGCCGAGTGGTTAAAGGCGCCGTCTCAGAGACGTGAGGTTGCACTCGTGCGGGTTCGAACCCCACAAGATCACGAAACAAAATACCTAGCTATTTTACTTTTTTTTTTCTTCAATGGTGTATTACACATTCGTCCATGTAGAAATTAAGTTCGTATATAAACGCACCTATACACACACACACACACACACACACACACACAATATCCCTCTGTTTTGTGTTGGAGACCACATTGCTTCGACTGCTGCAGAATGTTGCATCCTGACTCTGTCAAATAGTATGTAATGACGACAACGGAGGTGTTGTACTTTGAGCAATTGTCTTTCAAGTCCATGTCATTGTTTTGTACTTTGATGACGTCATCACACTGAAAATTGTGATTAAAGGCAAGGTATCAAAATCAGCCGATTATAGGTTTTATGTCTGCGGGACGTATTTTTCCGAAATTGCCAGAAATGGCACAGCGACCTCAGTCGTTACAAGGCCGCATTTCCTTCTAGCAATGCAATACATGTTCACGCGGCCACAATTGTTGAGTGGGCATTGACTTTTTCCCCCTGTAATATCTATACATTTTTTTTCGGCCTTACCGTTTCCGTGGATGTCCCGTGGCCGAGTGGTTAGAGAAACCGTTTTGCAAGCACGCTCAATATAACTTCAAGGTGCCTATATCACATTCTTTTCCTTGTCGATCACAGATGACCGACATCTGATGACCCCAGGCGTATCACCTAACTCGTCAGTGTGACGAGTTTCATGTCTCGTTTTTTTTTATTCTTCTTTCTTTCTGGACAATTTTGTGTCGTCAATATCTCAACAATGACATTACGGAATGACATGAAATTTTCAGTCAACATGTCTCATAACAATATCTAGCCACAATAAGGTTTTCATGACAGTAACATATCTATGACGTCATTTAGGCGCCATTTTGTGATTTTCGGACCTTGTCACATGATCGATCATAACTTCATAACTAGATGTAATTTCTGCGTCATTTTCGGTGGACATAAAGTTCAGGTCACGCTCTATCTTACTTACTAACGCTAGTTACCCAGGTCTTCATTACGCGCGCGTTCGCGCGCGTCAAAATTTTAAAAGGCTCAAAACGACTTCCCAATGGGAAATCTCGAAGTTTCAGACAATTTTAAGCGTTTCAAACATTTTCTCGCGTGCGCGTCCGTCCGCGCAATTTCGCGCGCAGAGGGCGTAACCAACATGAAAAGGCAATTTTTTTGACTGATTTGGATTCCTGATACTTTGAGTAACAATATCCACTGATTTCCGATCGATGTTGACCTATAACAAAGGAATGCGCTGGCGTCAAAGTTGAAATTTCGTGTGCGCGTCTATGTGGAAATATAGCGAAAAACATGTCTTTGTTTATTTCGCAATAGCTCTTTAAAAAGTCCGTTGACCCTATGTTTTTATTGCATATTACAAAAGCATATGAATTGGAAATAACGTTTCAAGTATCAATATTTCCCGAAATACATTATGACGTCATCATATCATCATCTGAAATCAAAAAAGTGGAATTAATTTTTTTGAGGTACTGTTTCTAACATTCATTTGCTCGTATCTCTGTTGTTTAAGCTCAATATTATCCCAAATTCACATATGTTGTACTTTTAACATTTGCCTTTCAAGTCCATGTCATGGTTTTGAAATTTGATGACGTTATCATACTTTAAATTGTGATTAAAAGTAAAGATGCAAAATCGGACAAGTTTACGTGTTATGTCTAAGGGAAGTGATTTTTTTTTAAACCATCCATTGACTTGACAACGTTTAAGCACCTTTATCTCAGCTGATTTTGCTTCATTTCCTCTGAAATTTAAGTATGTTGTAGCTGAGACAATAAGCTGCAGTAATCATGCATTTTGTTCTTTGAAATCTTCTCATGAGGTTGACAATTTTGCAGTTTAAAACTGAAAATGAGAATGGAATGTGGACGAATCGATTCCTGATTCATCTTTCACATACATAAGTTTACGTTCCTCATATTTTCTCGTCGAGACGTATGGCCGAGTGGTTAAAGGCGCCGTCTCAGAGACGTGAGGTTGCACTCGTGCGGGTTCGAACCCCACAAGATCACGAAACAAAATACCTAGCTATTTTACTTTTTTTTTCTTCGATGGTGTATTACACATTCGTCCATGTAGAAATTACGTTCGTATATAAACGCACCTATGCACACACACACACACACACACACACAATATCCCTCTGTTTTGTGTTGGAGACCACATTGCTTCGACTGCTGCAGAATGTTGCATCCTGACTCTGTCAAATAGTATGTAATGACGACAACGGAGGTGTTGTACTTTGAGCAATTGTCTTTCAAGTCCATGTCATTGTTTTGTACTTTGATGACGTCATCACACTGAAAATTGTGATTAAAGGCAAGGTATCAAAATCAGCCGATTATAGGTTTTATGTCTGCGGGACGTATTTTTCCGAAATTGCCAGAAATGGCACAGCGACCTCAGTCGTTACAAGGCCGCATTTCCTTCTAGCAATGCAATACATGTTCACGCGGCCACAATTGTTGAGTGGGCATTGACTTTTCCCCCCTGTAATATCTATACATTTTTTTTCGGCCTTAGCGTTTCCGTGGATGTCCCGTGGCCGAGTGGTTAGAGAAACCGTTTTGCATGCACGCTCAGTATAACTTCAAGGTGCCTATATCACATTCTTTTCTTTGTCGATCACAGATGACCGACATCTGATGACCCCAGGCGTATCACCTAACTCGTCAGTGTGACGAGTTTCATGTCTCGTCTGATTTTGAGTCTTTACCTTTAATCACAATTTGAAGTATGATGGTAAGTCTTCTCGAACTAAGACTGTGGAACGTATACCTTCTACGTGAAAGGTGAATCATGACGATCACCCGTGATTGACACATCTTCAAAGGGATCTGTTATTAGAAGTGGAAGCCCTCGTGCCAAGATAATATTGTCTCAGCAATTCCAAAGCAATGATACCCTTACATTTAGGTATACCATAATTTCCCTGTGAAATCAATGGTATTATTCATGTACAATTGCTTGCCTTGTCCACAAACTTTGCTTTACAAACTTTCAGTGAAAGGTGTCATAACATAATTCTGTAACCGTCCATTAGCAGTGATTGACTACATAAATCAAGATGATAAATATCAATTGAACGCTTAGCGCGTATAACTAAGGGGGATTTCAGCCTGATGTTGTGTTATTCACTGCTCAGATACCAACAACACTCATCACCTACGGCTACGTATAGAGAAACAGCCATGACGAAAATAAGTTTTCCTTTTCTTTGGCAGATAGACACACAACCCCTATAACCCCTATAACTGACATGGAGGGACATGAAAAAGTTCATTACTACTACTAAACAGTGATGCCTTCTACTCATGTGGCACAAGATACCTCTATAGCAACATAAAACCTGTCTACAATTCCGCTATTGGGTCAAACAATAACAATCTGGAATTGCAAAGAGATGAGCTAGACGCCATACACCTGGCCTAGAGTTAATTTATTCAGTTGCCATTCCTGCTCCAGTTGAGTTATGTAAATTATTTCCCGACCTGTCTTGTGCAGTGTAACAGGAACAAACGTAGAGAAAAGGAAAGAGAAAACGAAAGGTGGCAATCGGGGCACTGTATACCAAGGGCAATTTACAACATTACGTATGATAAATGAAGCAAATCCAACCTCCAGCCTCCGACAAAAAAAAAGGGAACTTGAATGACTGTGTGTTGTGGGGTAATGACATCGGAATGAAGCTGAACTGCCAAAAGAAAAACAAAGAAAGAGAGAGAAAAAAAATAATAGCGTCCTGCGGGTCTCGAACATCTCGTCCTAAGGTAGTGCATAATGACCATGCAGCGCGCTAAGCGACTATAAAGCAACACGGCTGTCCCAAAGACTGGATGTGAAATGCATATCTTTATATCATTTACAACATGAAAAAGTTCATTACTACTACTAAACAGTGATGCCTTCCATTCATGTGGCACAAGATACCTCTATAGCAACATAAAACCTGTCTACATCTCCGTTATTGGGTCAAACAATAACAACCTGGAATTTCAAAGAGATGAGCGAGACGCCATACACCTGGACTGGAGTTAATCAATTCAGCTCCAATTCCTGCAAGTTATTCAAACGTACATGTTCCTACCTATCCTGTTACAGTATAACAAGAACCAATGAAGAGAAAAGGAAAGAGCAAACGAAAGGTGGCAAGCGGGACACTGTAACAAGGGGCAATTTACAACATTAAGTGTGACAAAATTAATGAAGCAAACCCAATCTCCAAACTCCAATACAAAACAAGGGAAATAGAGCAGCCGTGTTCACGGGTTACGTACACTTGATAAAATAATATGATAAATGACATCGGAGTAAAGCTGACCTGCCGAAAAAAAAAAAAGAACGGAAAAAGTCCTGCGGGAGTCGAACTTCTCACCTTCCGGTATGGCGTTATGAACACCCAGCGCTAAGCGATTACGCCACACGCTGTCCTGAAGAGTGAATGCGAAACTTAAATATATAATAATAGTATCGAGACTAGTTGACTTGTGATGGCGCTATTCAACTTCTCACAAGTGGCAGCGTGGATTCGATCAATATACAGTTGCAAAGAAAAATTGGGAATCGTTCTGTACAGATTGCATTCTCATTTTCAGTTTTAAACTACAAAATTATCAACCTAATGAGGAGATTTGAAAACATAAAATGCACGATTACTAAAGCTTACTGTCTCAGCTACAACATACGTATGTTTCAGAGGAAATGGAGCAAAATCAGATGAGGTAAAGGTGCTTAAACGTTGTCAAGTCAATGCATGGTTTAAAAAAAAATCACCTCCCATAGACATAACACGTAAACTTGTCTGATTTTGAGTCTTTACATTTAATAAAAATTTCTAGTATGATGACGTCATCATATTTCAAAACCATCACATGGACTTGAGAGGCAAGTGTTCAAAGTACAACATATCTGAATTTGGGATAATATTGAGCTTAAACAACAGAGATACGAGCAAATGAATGTCTGAAACAGTACCTCAAAAAAATCAATTCCACTTTTTTTATTTAAAATGACGATATGATGACGTCGTCGCGTATTCCTGGCAATATTGATACTTGGAATGTTATTTACAATTCATATACTTTTGTAATATGCAATAGAAATATAGGGTCAACGGACGATTTAAAGAGCTATGGCGAAATAAACAAAGACATGTTTTTTCACTATATTTGCAGAAAGACGCGCACGCGGAATTTCAACTTTGACGCCAGTGCATTCCTTTGTTATAGGTCGAAATCGATCAGAAATCAATGGATACTGTTACTCAGAGTATAAGGAATCCAAATCAGTCAAAAAAATTGCATTTTCATGTTGTTTACGGGCTCTGCGCGCGAAATTGCGCGGACGGACGCGCACGCGAGAAAATGTTTGAAACGCTTAAAATTGTCTGAAACTTCGAGATTTCCCATTGGGAAGTCGTTTTGAGCCTTTTAAAATTTTGACGCGCGCTTACGCGCGCGTAATGATGACCTGTGTAACTAGCGTTAAAAAGTAAGATAGAGCGTGACCTGAACTTCATGTCCACCGAAAATGATACAGAAATGACATCTAGTTATGAAGTTATGATCGATCATGTGACAAAGTCCGAAAATCACAAAATGGCGCCTAGATGACGTCATAGATATGTTACTGTCATGAAAACCTTATTGTGGCTAGATTTTGTCATGAGACATGTTGACTGAAAATGTCATGTTATTTCGTAATGTCATTCTTGAGATATTGACGACACAAAATGTGGCAGAAAGAAAGAAGAATAAAAAAAAAGAGAAATTTTGACAATCACAATAGGTGATACGCTGATAGCGTATCACCTAAAAAATAAAGAGAGATTTTGACAATCACAATAGGTGATACGCTGATAGCGTATCACCTAATGAACATGCATTCATACATTGCAGGTGATACATTGTATTACTAGTGTGCCAGGTATAGTGGAACTATAACGGTACCACGGTACGAAATGCGTGGGCTATTGTGGGGCTGAAAGGTTCAGCAAAGTCAGCAGGAATCTGAAAAATATTTATTTGTACGACAGGGCTCCTAATTTCGTAGAACGTTGGCATGGTTTCTTTTGCTCCATGCAAAAACACAAACATATAGTATTAAAATATAAAAAGTATTAGGACCTACTGGTGTGTTAAGAGAGACACATGTAACATACTATACACGCATGTGAATATTATTTATTGTGCTCACCAAATATGCTCCGGGATGTGACGCCTCCTATGTATTTCCTATGTATTTCTACTTCCAAAATTTCTTGTGCAATGTATTTTGAAATAAGGTGATCCAAACTTGTTGCATGTCGCGCCTCTCGAAGGGTGCATATTAAAATTCAAATGAATAATAAACTATTGCCTTACCAATGTGAGCCCAAAGGAGTGCTGTGAATTGAGGAGACATCAACATAATACAGGCATACACACACTCATAATATGGCCTGCATGGTTATTGTTTGTCTTGGGCGTCTCAGATCAAAGGTTCTATGAACCAAAGGTTCTTGTATATAATATGGGTAAATGCACGTAGACACAGGCCTGTACATATCATTCTTTTCTCTCTTTTCGTACTCCTCGGTGGAAAATAAAAACACTGTTCTACCAGACGTGATAATTCATCATAGATTCATTATGGTAGACCTGGTACCATAATTCAGTTTGGGAAAGAAAAGTGAAAACAATGATGGTTGCTATGTGATAATTGTGATAATACGGTATGTACTGAAGATAATATGATCAACGACAAACTAATTCTTGAATAGAGACTGATGTAAAAACACAATATTTAATATTGAAATGCCACAAACTACGACAAATGCAAATAAACGTAGTGAGTTGTTATATAAAGAGAGGCGAAGAAATCTTTCTTGATTAGTCGAAGTATGAATATTTTGACCTCTGCGAACAACGTAGAACGTACACTGATTTACACGTAATCATAATATACTCACTTTGACAGATTGACACCATGAGAGACTTTACATGAGAGACTTTACACTGGTGTTTTCAATTAAACTTCGCCAACGATGAATGGTCACGAGATTCAGGCTCTTGTTCGGGGCGTCACCGACCCGTTCCATCGCTCCCGAGTACCTTCAGTGGCGATTTCTTGTATCGTTGTTGATGCGATGATTTGTTTCGTTATAGTCCATGGGCCAGGCCAGATATTGGTACCATCTGAGGTGGCAAAACCTTTTTGGTGTCATTTTGTTTGTCGGGCATAGATATGCTTATCAAGCTATGATAGCATTCCCAAATGAGTAGCTTAGTCATAGTAAATTAATTTTTAACCAATTTAGTCTCGTTGTTATATCCCTATACTTCTGAATCGAAACTAACCGCCATACAAAGAAGAGCACTGTCTTCTGTATGTTCCATAGAGCTGTAAAATGCAGCTCTATGGTATGTTCACAGGTGTTCTGTTGTAAACGCGGTGCGCTTATTCTTTATTCAAGGCAGCGAAGGGAATATCCAAAGGTTATGATGTCCACAGCGCTTAGTCTTTATTCTAGACAGCGAAGGGAATATCCAAAGCGTATGATACAATGTATATCCTTTTATCTAAAAACAACAACAACAACAAAAGCAATTCCTAGTGAATTTTACCGTATTTTTCAATCATTTATCATTTTCCGGTGAAAACGCTACGGTGAAAACGCTGATACCACGCCAATGTCGCGTTATTTCCTTCCAACAATATAAGACAATGCAAAAACAATGTACCAGTACACTACGATACATTATAATGAATGATATTGTAAATGAACAGAGTGATTTTTGTTTAAAACGGATGTATTTGTTGATAGGGTAGTATAAAAACAGTATAGATAATCCCTTTTATGAGGAACTTTAGATATGATAACAGTACATTGGTCTAGATAAAGAACTAAGCGCACCGCGTGACAGCTGTGGACATCATAACTCTTTGGATATTCCCTTCGCTGCCTTGAATAAAGACTAAGCGCACCGCGTTTACAACAGAACACCTGTGGACATACAGAAGGCAGTGCTCTTCTTTGTATAGCGGTTTAGTTTCGATTCAGAAGTATAGGGATATAAATACGAGACCAAATTGGTTAAAAATTCATTTATTATGACTAAGCTACTCATTATAGCTTGATAAGCATATCTATGCCCGACAAACAAAATGACACCAAAAAGGTTGTGCCACCTCAGATGGTACCAACAACCCATTTTTCGGGTCTTGGCCCATGGACTATTAGGGTTTCTATTTGAGCATTGTCGTTTCATGTTCATTGTTGCTTTACGTGTAGATTGACCTGTTTGCACTGAGCTGTAGGCCTAATGCATGTTTACAGCGCTCATCGCTAAAATTCTCCCATGGGGGGGGGGGGGGGGACCCCATTGGGCACCCAATAAAGGTTTCTTTCCTTTTGACTTTCTAAAAGCTGTTTATGAAAACGATAATTGCAGTATTCGTGTCAATGCATACACATCAGAGTATTTCCCTGAGATAATTCTTTGGTTGATATCACCATTATACAAAGACTAAACTTTAACTTTTTAGTAATCATTAAAATTAGTCTATGCAATACACGTGTGCTCAATTTTCAAATGCTCAGAAGATACTGTAAGCACATTGTTATTCATTTCAACGCGTAAACACAGAGAAAGTTCCTCTTTATGCACTTCATCGCGTTTTCATGATAACCATGCTAGAATGCTGTTACCCACTCACCTTGTTTCGAAAGGATAATTTAGCCATTTCACATTGAGATGGGGAGGAATGAGTTAAGTCTTTGAAGATTATTATGAATGTGTTAAAGCAATACATATTTGTTATTTGAGAAAAAATAAAATAATGAAGTTCCTATACATTGTACAGAGAGATAAAAAAAAACAACAACATGAAAAGAAATACTTCATAACAATAGGGAAGGTCAGAAAAGCACTTGCATAATTATATGAAATCTGTTTCTCTTTCTCTTTTTCCTTCTCTCCTTTTCCCTCTCCTTCTCTCTCTAGTTAGATATAATGATTACGTATAGTAAAACATGTACTATACCTCAAATACGTATATATATATATGTGTGTGTGTGTGTGTGTGTGCGTGTGCGTGTGTGTGTATGATAACATGTGTATTTACTTTAACCTTATTTGACACTACACAATTGCATAGGCGCATAACATTCTAATGTAGGCAACCATTGCACACACACACACACACACACACACACACACACACACACAAATAAAATTACATGGAAGCAAAGAATTATTGGACGGCCAGAGATTTCATGTGCATTCAAGATGTTATTCAAACATAGTTACGGAGCAGTAACAGCGGGCATTTATCATAATATGGGCGTACTCATAAACATGAAATACCATATTTTCCTTGTACCTTATACAAACACGGGGTGACATTCCTGTTTGGACATCACTGGATTCCACTGAAGAACAGCAAGCATACATATCATGTCACATGCTAAAGAATAGATGGAGCAGATAAAAGAAACAAGATATTGACATAATGGTTCAATGAGTTTATGCTCGCATTCTAAAAAACCAAACTAACAACGAGGAAAAAAGTGAAGTAGACGAAGGAACAGTGCCTGTACAGTAAATAAAGAAACCTCACATTGCTCATAACGATTACATTATTTACTCAACGTTAACGTCAAGAAATTATACAACGAAGTTTTATATCACATGCCATGCAACAATAATTGCAATACATTATACTCCTTACATCAAAATTATGTAAGCATCGATTCTCAAACGAGAGCACGAAGCAGAATAGTTCTCATTTTGCTTACTCTTGCATGGCGTTATGTATACCATTTCTCACGAGACTGTATAAGCCACACACTAATATCAACATTTGACTGGTAGATAATTGAATGCGTAATTATACATTTAGTCACGACCACATATAATAATAATAATAATAATAATAATAATAATAATAATAATAATAATAATAATAATAATAATAAGGATATTTTTACAGCGCATATATCAAATGAATGTTCCCTATGCGCTTTACAATCTCATCACAAAACATACTGTAAGTAACAATTTACTTTCAATACACACACACACATGTACACAAAAAAAGTATCAATTCACAAATAAATAAGTCTTTAAAGAAGATTTCAATGAGGTCAATGAAGACGACTGACGGATATGTTGTGGTAATGAATTCCACAATCTTGGGGCAGCAACTGAAAAAGACTTGTCACCATAAAACTTTGTGTTAACTTTAGGAATGCGGAGAAGGGATTGATGTTGTGATCTACGACTACGTGTGGGGACAGGTGAGGTAATCAATTCCTTGAGATATTAAATTCCTTGAGATATTGTGGACTGATGTCATTTTGAGCTTCATAAACTAACAGGAGAATCTTAAATATGAGACGCTTTTCAATGGGGAGCCAGTGAAGTTGAGTAAAAGTATGTTATACTCACATATAAGTGAGTAACGGTAAGCACATTAACATGGTTATATCATGAACCATGTGAAATATTAAAGAATCGCGTATTCCTGATCGTGTTAATACTTACAAAAGCATTTCACATTAACGGATGCCTTTATGTTCTGTTTACGATATTCGTCAGTCCAGTGCATACTCTATGTCGAAGTATCAAGGCAAAACAAGATTTAGTTCATCAGAGCATAAAAGTCTAACAATGACTTAAGTATTAGTTCAGTATTTCATTTTTGCGTTAGAATTATATGGGAAGAGTAATGGGAAGCACTCTTTAACAGAAAAAAAAAAATCAAAGCTGTAGGCCCTATATCTATTTGTTTGCGCATGTGAGAAAGAATGAAATAGAAGAAAGAAGGAAAGAATTCAACTTCATTTCGTAATCAGCGGCCTACAGTAGGGCAAGAATTAAATTCAATCTCTTAGAAAAACTAGAATGAAGGCGACGATAGTGTAAGTTTAAGGACTGGATTGTGATTCCCCTCCTGATGGTCTATTACTCAGGCGCTGCGGTCTTCATACACGTTAACTTCTCGGGTATCATAGAAATGATGTTAACTCTGTACCCACGATAAAAAAATCATGGGCGTACATACTCGAGCAGGATTCGAACCTGCGACCTCCAGATCACCGGACAGGCGTCATCTCCACAAGACCACCGAGCTTTCGCCCGACAGCAAGTGTTGGATTAGAACCAACAAATGATTTTTTTTTAAAATCATGGCTACTACTAAAACACTGATCAATTAAGTGCTTATTTACGTCGATGTAGGGCAATTTGTCAATCAGTTGTAATGGAAACATCTCGACGGAAGAATTTCATGAATTTGAGTAATGAAGCAGTACCTGCTGCATGTTATAAGGATTAGAACCAACACTTGCTGTTGGGCGAAAGCTCAGTGGTCTAGTGGAGATGACGTCTGTCCGGTGATCAGGAGGTCGTAGGTTCGAATCCTGCTCGAGTATGTACGCCCATAATTTTTTATCATGGCTACTACTAAAACACTGATCAATTCAGTGCTTATTTACGTCGACGTAGGGCAATTTATCAATCAGTTGCAATGGAAATATCTCGACGGAAGAATTTCATGAATGGAAAGAATAAAGCGATCCTAATAAAAGGTGGGTCCCACCTTTCAGTAGGAATGCTCTGTTTCATCAAATAAACATTGAATCCCTCTTTATTGCATGCTCTTTCATATTTCATGAGAGGTTTCTCATTATCTCACCAAAAATATTAGAAATCTGAAGTTAGATCTCGACCAAACTATAAGCTCCTTTTAGGCGAGGCTGTCCCTACTAAAAGAGCATAATAAAAGATCGACATTGCATAGCATACTATGTCATCCTACGTAAACAAGGGAGAAAACATTACAGGAGACAGATATCATTAGCAGACTGTGACAAAGATGCCGCCCCATAATACATTGACATTACTATGCTTACCGTTTCATTTCATTTCATTTCATTCGTATGTTTAATCACGGCACAAACGTCAGTCCAAATACTGTTCTTCCGGAGGTCCATGCGGATGAAATACAACATGAATACATCAGAAATGAAAAAGAAAATTCATACATAAAAAAGAAAAAAAAAACATAGAAAACAGATAAACATGGTGATGAAACTATGACACATGTCTAGACAGAAACAAACATGATCAATCAAAGATATTCATATACAATTACTATACAAGTATATTGCCATAGTTTATAAGAAAAAAAATCTTTATGTTCCTCCGTATAACATCGAAATAATCTAGTTTGCTTTCGAAGATTGATTTACAAGACAAAAGGGAAACATCATCAGTTATGAAAGACCGAATTCTTTTCAAGAAATATATATTTTTTTTAACGGTAATAATTTTCGCACAAAATAATCAATATCAGCCCCAGTTCCCGTTGTCAACGAGTAGATTTCCCCGTCTTGCGACCATATCCAAATGTGGAAAGAAAATTAATAACGTTGATCGCGAGATTAAAAAATTGACCTGATAGCGACTGAAATATGCAAAGTCTATCTGGAGTGCAAAGAGCTATCTCACCACTCTCAAAATCTGGTAGATGTAATACCATTGTCTTTCTGTTTTTTTTTTTTGTGTCTTGAAATCAGTGACGATATTGTGCACGTGCTCCAAATCTCTCGTGTATCGATCGATACTGACAAGACCCTCTCTGTGCTTCACCCAGGCTACAATGACCAAATCATCTCGACAAACAGCTGGGAAGGCATACCTACCCTCCTTCTTCAAGACATGCTCCTTCCCATTACCATCAAGGCACACCACGACAGCTGATGTGTTAGTCAGTATCAGGTGTCTCCTGGTGTAAAAGGGAAGTGCTTGAAAAGGTAAATACCCATCCCACGTTTTTCCCTCGACTGCCTAACCTCCATGTAATCATATGAAATAAATACCTGGATCTTCTTGCCCGTCACATAACCCACATAGACAATTATTATCATCTTTATCTAAAGTAAGACTATAACACACATTCCTTCTTCATAACTCATCGTCTCGCGAACGTGAAGTCAAGCTAACTGTGGAGTGAATTATAATAAAATCGTATTGTGTCCATTACGTACGACACTTCGACCACCGGACAGGAATCCAATGTCAGTGTCAGTGACATCGTTCAACACGGTACCGTTACTCGCCACCAGGGGAGAGCATGGATTCCCCCTTGACCCGATCCCTACCGTCTGGTGCACGAGTAATAACGCTCATGCCGTATTTGCTATAGGGAGCTCTACATCTGATTGACATCCCACGTGTAACCTTTCCGCTCTCCTAGACAAAGTTCATCGATCTTCACGTGTTTAGTGAATGAAATCTTCTGAGCTCTTTCTGTCACACCTCTCGATGATTGGTCGTCAGGATCATCTCGTCCCAAAAAGCTCTTCAAGTTCTCACGCAGTGTGTCGTGTGCAGACAAGGCGTCTTTCTCTAGCGGTACCTTCATACCGTTAGTTACCAGCTCTTCCATAGCGTTCATTTGACGAATTTTTCGCCGACTCTCTTCCTTGTCGAATTTTTCCGACCGTCGTTTCACTTGACATTTCAACGCCTCTCTTCTGTCTGACAATTTTTCATGTCTTCTTTGTACGTCTTGTCGATGTCATCATTGAGCCTTCTCAGCGTGTTTTTGATTTCATTGCGTAGTGTCTCTATGAAGTCAATGTCGTTTCAAACGTTTGTTTTCTTTGATTTTGTTCTTTATCTCAACTCCTTGATATGTTTCGTTAATTTCTCCTCATGGATAGGTGTTTAATTCTTCCAGATGATGACCAGCTTGCAAGTGCTTTAGCATCCCACAAGCAATGCAGATGTACTCCCGACAATGGGTACAGAAACACTCTTCATCAGCGCTGGGGTGTTTCTTACACTTCCGTCGTCTCTTCAGCGGAACTTTTCCGGAGAGCACCTCGCTCATGGGCACTACTTTGTGGCTGAAAAGCGGTTTCCAGATAGAGTGGTCCTTATCACACGATTTACACATATATTTTTCACAGTCCTGACAATAGGACACAGCTGGCGGCTTTTCGTCCATCTCACAAACTGTGCATGTTGGACTCGTGGTTTTCACTTCGTCCACTAGATAACTCAGGGGTACGTTTGTTTGTAGCTTTCCCACATCCCCACTGGGTACGGGCGTTCCTTTCCTGCACACAGGACATGTTATAGTTTGTTGGTTGGGCTGAGTTTGAAAGATATGTTCCAGACAGTCTTTGCAGAAGGTGTGAGAGCATGCCAGTAGCTTAGGTTGGCTGAAAAGTGTCAGACATATTGAACACTCCAGATTGTGGCTGCTGATTTGATGAAACGTTGCCATACGGTGGTTGTCAGTCTAACAGCAATATATACACGTAGAAGTAAACATAAGTGTCAACATTATATTGACAGAATCATCACATGAATATTCGCCAGACAGAAAAGGGAACGTTAACAAGATTAACAAAATAAAGTTTTGGTACTTGAAATTACCGAAGAGTATACTGTATCTCTTCATGCTTTCAAATGTAAATTAAAATTATATTTACTGAGTAACTACTCTGACACTATATCAGTATAGATATCGATAAAAACAGGTATTGATATTTCAAGTGTTATTTACGATGTAATCATATTGTCTTTACCATTATGCAATTCCACAGTGAGTTAACTCACTACTCTATCCTATACTTCTATACATCATGGTTGTGCTTCAAAACAGAAATGTGTTTCGTTGCATCTTTTCGTATGTGTATTTTGTTTTGGTCAGTTTCAAACCATTTCCGACACCCAAAATGCTATGAACTAACAAGTTTCCTTGGATACCTGTAATTCCTACAAGCTTTACTTTTCGAAGGTTTTTTTTCTTTATGTCTCTCTCTCTCTCTCTCTGATTTTTTTTATACATCTGCAATCACATTTCACAATTACCGTTATTGGTGCATTCTTAACTGTTTATTTTAGTTAGATGTGTTTTGTGTGCGTTATTCATATTCATTCATTCGTTTTTATTGATTTCAACACGGGAGCACCCATTCATCATAGACTGTTTTTCAATAAGTCCTTGCATAATACTCACAACAATGCTCAACTTAAAAACACACACAAAACTTTATTCTTAGCGTATTTTCTTTCGTTTTCAATTACAGATATCTTGACGATGTAACATGAAGGGGGGGGGGGTGGTACATTCTAGATGAAAAGATTTTGTGGAAGCATTGTTGATCGCAGAGGGATAACGATCTGAAAGTGGGAACGACTTTTGTTCCCGAGCACTGGACACTCTCTATATGTATTTTTCGTCTGGACTCCGATTGTTGCTATTATCCGAGATATTATACGTGTCTTTACACAAAATCACAGCGAAAAATATAATACCACCAATTGTTGCCATGCTTTTTTGCGACTTTAAGCTGAGGGCAGAATCTAATTCGACAGATAAAGACATAAAGACATAAAAAGAAGTCGCTTCGTAAGAGGAACACAATATCGCGAAACTGAGTAAAATGAGGCAAACATTAACACATTTTGTCAGTGTGTTTGTCTGCAAAATATGGCTATGGGCTTTTACACAAATCTATTTTGTCGAGCAATGCTATCAACGTGTATTCAACTTGATTTATGGGCAGGGTACTACCTTTTTTTTTTCATTTTGCGAGGAGATGCTGGTATATCTCTGAGGGAAGACCAGAGCAAATTGCATATACCTTATACCAAATATTACCCAATGATATGCCAATGTCACTGAGATGCATGCCTACACTTTAAGGAAAATAAGACATTCATTGATCCCACGAAGGTCCCATGTCCAACTTTCAGAATATTTTATCCAGCTAGATCATTTCAAAGCTTTCAGTAAAGTATATGACAGTATTTCTATTTTTCATTTAAACATAAGAAATATGAATTACAATTTTGATAATTTTTGTTTTACCCATGGATGATTCGCATCAAACTTCGTGTCCAGTTATCGGAAGGGAAACATGACTATCACGGAATGTTGCCTCATCTTTTACTCTCCACGGCTTTAACCTCATTGAAAATAGTAGAAAGGCTGGGTGAAGGAGTAGCCATATATTTAAAGCAAGGATTTGATTACGTTGTTCATGATGATCTTAATCGTAAATCTCCGGTAATTGAAATTAGAATTTAAGAGAATAAAAACGTTAAGTTATTTATTATATATAGGCCTCCATATCCAAATACCAATGATTTCTTTGATTATCTACAAGTTATATGGAATACACAATCCTGTTTTCAGAAAGAGAGATTGTTATATAACGAGGGATTTCAATATAGATTCATATAAATTCAATTGAATTTATTCCCCACAATTTTGTTTAAAGTATTATGTTAACTGGTTCTTTTCTGCCACTTATTGATAGATTAATTCGGGGACCAGTCGCACAGCCACTCTGATAGATAATTCACATGTATTTACTAATGTCATTTCATTAACTTAATCAGGGATTTTTTCTTTACCAGACATATCTGATCATTATCGTATACTTATTTCATTTCCATATAAATCTAGAAATAATAAGGAATTGACAAATAAGACCCCAATTGATAATTTGGCTAGTTTACAAGACAGTTTAAATGCTGCTGACTGTACAAATCTATACACTTCACAAGAGGCAAGTACTTCATAATATTATGATAGTCTTATGAAAATGTTAATTTATCATTAAGGTAAGAATATTCCGTTTGTAAAAGCGAAATATATAAAAAAAGACTTTCATGGGTTTCTAAGTCCTCGTTGCGTTCTATCAATCGAAAACACGATATATATCATATGGATATAATGTAAAAACTGAATATTGTCGCTTTAAATACACTTCTTATAAAAATACACTTGCTGAAATACTTCCAAATGAAATAAGTGAATATCAAAATAAACAGTAAGTTTTGTTTGAACATGAAATTATAAATTCTTGTTAAACTTTTGATATGGCACCTAATTATTTTAATTCTAAGTCATGTATTTCTAATATCAAACGTAATAATGTGCATGTTGATTGTACAGGATCAATTGCGAATGTATTTCATTTATAATTTCTCAAATAGGACATAATTTAGATGAGAACATACATCTCTCAAAAAAGAATTCTGTAACACGTTGTGCTGATGATTGTTTACATTTTTTTTTCTGTTGGAAATGGTCACTCAAACAATCACAAAATAGTTATATACGTCTGTTTGATAGTAGAACTACAGTGAAACTGATACAGTATTGTCGGGCTTATGTGGGGTTAAGATGTCCAATAAACCCAACAAGATTATTACATCAGCATGAACAAAACAAACTGGGAAGAATCAATTCTGAACAAAATGTGATCCTTTGTATGCGTGAAACTACGTGTAGGATTTCGGAATTGAATAGTTGCCATAGTGCATTTTTAAATTCTGTATTACGGAATTAGAGAAAAAAAAAGAAAATAGTAGTAGAATATCAAATAGTAGCACAAATTGATATAAGCATGTTTATCATGTGCTTACCAATCACACTGCATGTCCGGCGTTTGTCTGGCATTTAGGTGAAGGCACCCACAACTTATTGTATCTTGAGCCCCTTTGGATAGGAGGATGCGAGCGGAAATTCAAATGATGTAAGTCTTACCAATAAGTCCCAAATGGAGAGTCGAGGATAAAAACACACACTAAAAGAACACCCCTATGCGCATATAGGCCTCTGGTAAAATACTGAGTAGCCTAATTTAGTTTTTCATGAGATGTTCCACTAGACCAAAGGTTGTTATAAGACCAACATGACCAAAGGTTTGTCAACTATGTTTGAAAATCGCACGTAGTCACATGTTTATTTATCTTTTAATTACTATTATTTTCAGGTTGATTATCTCAACGTGATTAAATTTATCTGGAAGCGCATGACTCATTCGTCAAATAAACAAAGACATGATATCACTGCTTAAAGCACATGAATTCGTCTTTTTGTTTAAAGGTATTAAAATCCTATTTTGTTCTTCATTTCTTCTTCCTCCTCTCAAAACTAACCCCTGATATGATGAATTCTAAGTAATCTCTATCATGCTTCATAAAACCATGTTCTATGAGCTCTGCCAGTCCCCAGCCCTCAGGAGCTTCACAACCAATTGGGGTTAGGCCTTATAGATAAAGCCTCAATTGGCTCTATGATAAACTTTCTCACATGTGGAAATAGAACTATCAAGTTCAGAAATTCCCATGCCGGGCAGTGTGTAAAACAAACGTGAACCAAATAATGTTGCCTCATCTTCCACCACCACGCACACGCACACACACAGACGCAGACAGAGAGACAGAGAGACAGACAGGCACAAACACACAAGTACACACACACCCACTAGTTTGAATCAACCAAACAAAGCTGGATATTAATCTGAATGACAGCAGCAGCAATGCAGCTGGATTCCCACGTTTAAAAGCTGGTTACTACTATTACTTGCTTAGATAAAAATATAATCATAAACAATATTAGTATAAAGTATTTATTCTTTGAAAGCTTCACTAAAACGATATCTGATACAATCATATTCTCCCCACTCTTCAAGATAACAAATATTTATGGTAAATGATTTTTTTTTCAAGCTCTATTTTCTTCCTTCAACTGCATCTTGCACTCACACCTGCAACTGCACTGCACCCACTTGATCACTTTCCTCCAAGAGAGTTGTGTCGTTGGATAGTCCTTTAACGAGGACCCCATCCATTTCAAGCTTTAATCTCTTGCGATGGTGGTCTCTTGCATTCAATGATCTCTGTTATTTAGTGAAAAATCCTGAATATTTTATTTTATGTTTTTGTGTATGTTCACTGTTCAATGCAATCATCTATGTGAATCTGTTTGTGTACTGTTATCGATTTATTTCACTGCACTTGCTATTCTTTGTTTCTGTACTTTTGAAATTTGTATTTCAGTTGTATCTGATTGTATGCAGAAATAAAGCAAATCAAATCAATTCAAAATCTTGAATACAGACAGAATTTATTTGAGTCTGGACTGTTTAATGAATCTCTTGAGCAGAATTACACATTCCTATGAAAATCAAATCGAAAGATTTTTTGCATCGCTATAAACACTTTAGAGCAAACATGAAAAACATGACGATGAAACTGATGATAAAACAAATATATTTATTATCATCCAGTCACATGAAACAAAATCTTATCTCATCCCTCTATTTCTTATCCTCTCCTCCCATCTCTTTCACATATTAAATGCGGAGCTTTAGTTTAAGTTGTTTTTGGTCTTTAGGCTATTCTGGTATTTACTCTGTTATTGTTATGGTTTATTGTCTTTAACTGTCTCACTATATACGATGTGATCTAATTTTCGGGTGCCAAGGTAACACAAACTGTTCTTTTGATTTAGGCTCCCCATTTTGGTTCTAAAGACTACTACTTATTTTAGATTTGTTGCAAATGTATAGGTTAATAGAGTATTATGCTTCAATTATAAAAAGATGTTTTTATATAGTTAAATCATTTTAACTCCGCATAGTTGTGTCTTTGTTTGTGTGAACACAAAGTGGAAATGAATTCAAATCAAATCAAATCAAATCAAATCGAATAAACAAAAAAGTAAAGACATCGTAAAAATACATGCGATAAATGTTCAACCAATGAACAGGGTGCCTTCAATCCATACAAAAATATCTTTATCCACGAGTGATTGTTCCACATAGTTCTTTCTTCTTATTTACTTGAAGATATTGGCTTCCTGTTACTCTTAGAATCTTAGTCATTTACCTAGCACGTCAAGAGCAAAGATTACCCAAACTTCATACGGTCAAACAAAACTGGAAGCAGTACTTTTAGAACACCTTCGTAGGCTCCCATGGTCACAAATTTTTAGCGAAATGGTTCAAGGAAGTATTGAATAAGGTAAGTGAGTAAAGAAGAAATGACCCTCCGTCCCTTTTGTGATTGACGGCAGTCATTTGTGTTCTACAGTCACTGCACCATGGATTCGATATCCTTTCTTGGTTGATGTATTACATGAAATAAATCTAGCGTCCAGAGAAATGCTCTTGCAGACCACGGGAAAGATTTGGCTGCCATAATTGTCTTCCTTCGTCCCTTACCAGCCAAAGTGACCCCAACTTTCTTTGAGCCTTCAGACAGTCAGTGCTACGTTGAATACAGTAAAAGCAGACAAACTGAATAGTAGAAGTTCAAATTCAATGAAATACGGAGATTTGGAAACAAAAGTTAAATTTTCATCGTATAGTGATTTTGGTCTCAACCACATATAGAAATCATCTGAGGTGTTGATGCCATCAACTCATAAACTCATCCTTTGATTTATGCACATACACGTATGATATAATTCTAATGAGAAGAGTCGGACGAAAGCACCTTTCGATACTTACGTCCAACACAGCGTCCTTTCATTGTCGAACATGATAATTACAGAAAATCTGGATGAGCCCCCCCCCCCGCCCCTCAAAAAACAAAATGACGTACTGCCATGGTCCACTGTCAAGCCCTTTGAGTATTTTGATCTTAACTTATGTTCTTTGCATTCCTACTTATGTCGATAGTTGCAATTGTGTTACATTCATTTGTGTTATCGATGTATATCTCTCTATATTTGTTACATCCAAACCCAAAAGTTTGGTGCTTTAGTCCAACTCCTCTCATTAGACATAGATATTACTCGTATGTGCACAAATCAAAGGATGAGTGTATGAGTTGATTGCATCAACACCTCAGCTGACTTCTGAATGTGGTTGAGACCAAAACCACTTTACGATGAAAATTCAAAGCATAAGGTCGAAAGTAGACACATCGTTTGAAGGATCTTTCGCGCTTGAAATATCGTCTGTCCCTCAAAATGCCAAAGTTATTTCGCATGTCCTGAACGGAGGACCTGGGGGCGCTGTGGCATAGTGGATAAGACTCCCGACTCCTGATCGGAGGACCCGAGTTCGAATCCCGCCCAGTGCTTACGTCCTTGGACAAGATGTTTTTACCCACTGTGTCCCTCTCGACCCAGGTGTATAAATGGGTACCTGGCAACGCTAGGGTAATAATAATAGCAGGGCCCTCTGGTAGAGCAGTGGCAACACTGAAGAGGCTACCCTGGGTTAAGACCTTATTATTATTATTATTATTATTATTATTATTATTATTATTATTATTATTATTATTATTATTAATTCACGTTTGCGCTTATAGACATTTAAAATGTCCATACTTTCATACTGTGGTGATGAAATTGGGACAATCTAAGTATTATATACTCTGTTGGTTAAAAACAGAACTGCAATATAAACGTGATAAACTTATTTTGGTGTCCCTCAAAGTATATGGGTTTCAGATACGTGCGCGCGTGAACACACGCACCCACACACCCATAACGAGAAAAAAAAAAAAAACCCGCCAAATTCTCAAAATAAAGAAGTAATTATTAGTGATCTTATGAAGTTTTACCACTACAATTCAAATATAACACAGGAAAGTAGAAAGTTGCATAATCAAGTATTTTAAGCCTACAGCAACAATTAACATGTAATTTGTATATCCATCAGAAGAACCAGACCGATATTACAAGTTGTTTAGGCATACATGTTTAATTGCTTTTAGATACATCGAATGAAACCCTTAACTGTTGTGTTTCTTACACAGGGAAGATAGTAGAGAGGGAAAAGAAGAAAATGGCAAATCATTGTTTGTAATGCGGTGTGATAGATGGATGATCTGATTTCTCAGTCCTATAGGCAGCGTTTATCATCTTTCCCATGTTTGGTCTTACAGTGAAGGGGGATCAATCATGAAGTATTGACATTTCGTTTATGCCAAAAACAGATAAAGAAACAAAAAAATACACAGAATTAATGTACATGCACTGTAAATCTAAAACATATCATCGTTCATTTGCAAACGAAATATCGGTACACAGAAACTCTCGTTATGTCTTGAGTAATACTAATCATAATAATTAAGAATAATTGTTTTGGATATAAACTCCAAATTTTATTGTCCGAAAATGGAAATTATTTTTGCCCAGTTGATCGTGGGCCCGGCAGCCACTGAGCAGCGCCAGATCGACGTTGCTCTAATCTTTTCAACTGTTGAATGGCAAACAAGGTAGCAGCAACTCCCATCTTTTAACGTCTTTTGGTATGACGCGGCCGGGGTTCGAACCCACGACCTCCCGGTTGTGAGGCAGCCGCTCTACTTACTGAGCCAACACATCGGTACATCCGATGTATAGATAATAATCTTACCATGATGTAAAGCGACGTGTACGATACTGTAAAGATGCCAATCTTGAATATGAACAGAGTGAATGCTTTCTTCCACCGGGAATGAATAACGTGATGTAAATGATAAAAAAACACAACACATTACGTGTAATAGAATATTTTGATAGAATGATCGAAATATTTCAAAGATGAAAATTTAAAGCCATTTAAATCAATCTAGCTATGACTACTCAGTGAATGGGTGAAATGAAATGGTCCTACAGACGCACCATGCCGGTTCAGTTATTGGATAAATCAGATGACATGTAATGAAACATATTTTTGATGCTATGCTACGAATAACTTTCAAGGCATTTCAGTTAACTTCACTTATCTTAGTGTTGTTCCTACATATTTAGTTACTCGCTTACCCTGTTTAATACACCATACGATCAGAGATCTGCAGTTCAAACTCCTCCTTTAAAGTTATGATGTTTGAGTATAGTCAGACACACTTTCTTATGTTAGAATATTCTTAACCTCCAGTGTCAGGTCCATTACATTAACGCAGTCAAATAATTGTTTTCATTCGAAGTAAGAAATTGTCCATCCATTTCAGTGCTGAATCTGTTTACACAAAACACGCAGTCACCAACGCATTAGAGTTCGCTGGATGTTTAACTTGGAATGATACTGGATGAACTGGAGGGCAAAAAAAAAAAAAAAAAATCATTTGTTTTTAACTGAGCTAGATCGCGTCCAGGAAATACAGACAAAGGGAAGCTGAAGATTATATTATGCTCGCATTACTCGCCCTATAAAAGAGGGCGCTCTCGGGTTCCAAGTTCATTCTGGTGAATGGTTTTTCTCCAAGTCACGTCTTGTCACCTCTGTAGTTACGATATTTCATAATTCGCATTTATAACTCATCACGGCATAGCAACATTCATAACACATTAGATAAAAAAAAGGACCATACTCTGCTACTCTGGTACTTAAGAATGGACGGAGTCTTTAGTGAGTCCCGGAAGTATACAATGTTGCTTAGACAGATACGTTGTGTGAAAAGCAATACTATCGTAAAGCTACCAGTGTTACAGAATCATTGCTGCTGGAAGTGTTAATCATCCATAATTATATGGAATATTTTTAGTTTTCGACGCTCATACGGTCATTTTAGAAATGTGTGGAAATTCATGTCAGTAGGCGTATCATAATGTGCTGCCCATTATTACATGTAAACTTCACATACGGTGTTAACTATTCCAGGGCATATTCCACCAAAGAATCCATAGTTATTTTTGGTAAAATACTATATTGTATTACAAAATCAGATATGTATCAAATATGTATAGTCTATCTGGAGTGCAGAAAGCTATCTCACCACTCTCAAACTCTTGCAGATAGTACCAATTCATTCCTTCTGCTTCTTGTATTTTGAAATCAGTGACGACAGTATGCATGTGCTCCAAATCGCTCGTGTATCGATCGATATTCACGAGTCCCTCTTCGTACTTCACCCAGGCTACAATGACCGAATCATCTCGACAAACAGCTGGGAAGGAAGCCATGTTCTCCTTTTCCTGCAACCGGGTAGTCTCTTTACCGTTCTCATCAAGGCAGATAACATTTGATAAATCTGTCACTATCAGTTTCCCCACAGACTGAAAGAAAAATAATTGGAAGGGTGAACATTCATCACACGCTATTTCCCTGACTGCCTTACCACCCTGTGGGGTAAATACCTGGATCTTGTTGGGTTTCTTATGTCCCACGTAGATATTATCATCTTTATCCACGGTGAGACCACCACGCCCTCCTTCATCAGAACTCATCGTCTCGAATGTGACATCAAGCTTCTCCCACTGTGAAGTGTATAGTAACACATCGCTTTCAGTATCACGTACAACGCTTCGGCCATCAGACAGGAATCCAATTTTACTGACACTGACATCCTTCAGCACGGTCTGCTGTAACTCGCCATCAGGGGAGTAAAGATGGATTCCGCCTATAAACGAACCCACCGCCATCTTACCGTCTGGTGCACGAGTCATACCGCTCATGCTGTCTTCGCCAGGGAGCTCTACAACATCCCATTTATAATCTTGCAAGTGTCCAAGATAAAGTTCATTGACATTTACGTATCTATAGAACGAAACTTTCCGAGCTTCTTCTGTAACACAACTCGGTGACTGGTGGTCAGGATCATCTCGTCCCAGAAAGCTCTTCAAGTTCTCACACAGTGTGTCGTGTGCAATCAAGGCGTCTTTCTCCAGCGGTACCTTCATACCATTAGTTACCAGCTCTTCCAAATCTTTCATTTGACGAATGGTATGCCAATTCTCCTCTTCCATGATCTGTAATTCCGTGTCGAATGATTCAAACCATCGTTTCACTTGGCATTTCAACGCCTCTCTTCTGTCAAATAGTAACTTCATGTATTCTTCGTGCGTTTTGTCGATGTCTTCATTGAGCCCTTTTAGCATATTTCTTATTTCAATGCGTTGTGTTTCTATGAAGTCGATACGTTTTCCGACGTTTATTTTCTTTGATTTTGTTCTTTCTCTCAACTCCTTGATATTTATCACCAATTTCTCCTCATGGATGGCTGCCTCTTCCAGATGATGACCAGCTTGCAGGTGCTTTAGCATCCCACACGGTATGCAACTGTACTCCCGACAATGGGTGCAGAAACACTGTGCATCAGCGCTGGGGTGTTTCTTGCACTTCCGTCGCCTTTTAAGCGGAACTTTTCCGGTGAGCACCTCGCTCATGGGCACCACTTCATGGTTGGAGAGTGGTTTCCAGTTACAGTGTCCCTTCTGACATGATTTGCACATAGATTTTTCACAGTCCTGACAGTAAGACACAGCAGGTGGCTTTTCGTCCATCTCACAAACTGTACAGGTTGGACTTTTGGTTTTCACTTCGTCCGCTAGAGAACTCAATGGTACGTTTGTTTGTAACTTACTCACATCACCACTGGGTACGGGTGTTCCTTCCCTGCACACAGGGCATGTTATAATTTCTTGGTCGGGCTGGGTTTGAAAGATACGTCCAAGACAGTCTTTGCAGAAGGTGTGAGAGCATGCCAGTGATTTAGGTTGGTTGAAAAGTGTCAGACAGATAGGACACTCCAGATTCTGGCTGCTGATTTGATGAAACGTTGCCATAGTGTCTGTCTGTCTATAGGCAAAAGAATCACATAACGGTAACACATCAACAAGGACTTGTCGAAAAAAAAAATACATGTATCAGTATTGATAGACAAATAAAGTAAATGGGAGGCATGTCGAGAAACTAGTAGTTGACACACCCCCGCCAAAGAGCAATAAAGAGAAAGAATATTGACAGAGTGGTGAAAGAGTGGTGCTCTCAACCAACGTACTTGTTACTCCTCTTTCTGAAGCAAATGTTCTCTTTTAGGTCATGAAATCTCCTCAGTAGATTCTTTGAGGAATAAAGCAATTACATCCTTTATACCAAAGTCCCCAAAGAAAGAGAACAAGGAAGAAGAGACGGAAATTGCTATTAAGCACTGAAACGTCCAAAGATGTAACTCTATTAACAATTTTCCCCACACAAGTTAAAAATATGTGCTATCTGACATTGGCTACATGTAGTGTACAAATTATTAACAGCCTTGCGTTTATAATCTTCCTAATTTTTCCACTGTCATGTTAAAAACCTTGCAGGACCTATTTAGCGTCAAATTGCATTTGAGGAAAGAAAATGTGTGTAACAGCATCGTTTAAACTAAGTTTGTTCTTTACCTGCAGACACTATGATCGAGTTCCAAATATTCTGCAAGCACGAATAGACACCTCTCGCGTGCTTCAGTCTAAGTTATGAAAATAAAGTGATTTAGCAGGTCACACTGTTAACACAATAAAAAGAAAACAAAAAGGAAGTCCTAAAGAGTTCTGAATATTATTGTGCCAAGTTCTACTCGTGTCTCATAATTCGCTAACCTCTTATCTTTTTTTTTTTGCATAGATTTCGGCATATTGCATGAAGTTCCTACGCCCACTTTCAGAGAGCGACAGAGCTTAATAGTATTCTATCTTTTAAGATATGTATATACATAATTTTCTCAAGCGCTCGCTCGCTTCGCTCGCTCGCGAAAATAGGCCTAGTAATTTCGACATAAGACATGGTCCACGCGTTGACAATGTCAAATGATATAGGCTTACATGTATTCATGCTATGACGCGCGCAACTCTGGACCGGCATGGTTCCCCAATGAAAGTATTTGGGAGCAAACATAACATTCTGCTCCTCCTCCTCATTCCCGAGATGTGGACATTTTCTTGCCTTTTTGATACAAAAATGTATAAATATTTCACCCAAAGATGGCTGAATTCTAATTTTCAAAATAAAAAAAATCTCCTTAACAGAAAGGGGGATAGGCCTACCCCCTTCCATACCCCCCCCCCCCGATTCGGTAAACGTCCTTTCTACTTAATACACTTTTAGATGTTTCATGTAAAGTGTGCACCAGGTCTGTCACTTCGGTAAAAAAAATGCAAAAGTGGGCGGATGGGAGGAGATAACCGGTTGTGGCTTGTAATCGTGATTGTACGTGATGGGGACTATTGCCAATCATCCCCACTCCTCGGTAAGGATTTCCGCCGTCACGGCTCCGAAGTACATTAATTAGGCATTCTAATGAGATTACAACCTGATGTGTAATGTGATCAGCCTGTAGGAAGGTGAGATGATCAAAACTAGGGCCAATGGCATGGATGTTGTTCACAGGACAAAAGAATGGAAGCGATTCCTCTCCTACGAATGGCTGTTTTTGTTTAATGAAGTATACTATCCACGAAGGGTTCACAGAAGTGCATTTATAAATGAAGTAAACAACAAGCAAATGTAGAATTTATAGAAAAAGAAAGAAGCAGTAGATATAACCAAGGAAACAACCATGTCACTGCAATGGACGAAGATGCATTACAAGAAATGACAAAATATAATGAGCATGCATATAACAGTGTGACAGGTTAACTGGAATTGTTTCTGTACCACGTTACGAAATTAGTGGGATAATATTGTGGGGCTAAAACTAAAGTCAGCTGAAATCTGACACATGCGCTTATCTTTATCTGACATTTTGATTTCATAAAACGTTGTCATGGATCTTTTTGTTCCATTAATACGCACAAACATGTAGCATTAAAATGTCAAATATTAGAGCCGACCGGCGTGTTAACAGAGAAACCAGGTAACATACACTATACGTTTATTGTGCTCACCAAGTATGCTCAGGGAGGTGATACCTCCTATGCTTCACTTCCACTTGCAATATTGCTGATGCAGTTTATTAAAAAAAAAAAGTGATCAAAACCTATTGCATGTTAAGCCTCTAATAGGAGGGTGCATATCAAAATTCGAATGAATAAATAAATTATGGTCTTACCGATGTGAGCCCAAAGGAGTGATGTGAATTGAGAAGACACCGACATAATACAGGCTTAAACATTTAATATGGCCTGCATGGTTATTGTTTGTCTTAGGCGTTTCAGACCAAAGGTTCTATGAGCCAAAGGTTGTTGTGTATATGGGTTACTGCACGTAGACACATGGCTGTACATATCTTTAATTTCTCTCTTTTTATACTTCTCAGTGGGGAATGAAAACACTGTTCTACCACACGTGAAACTCATTGTAGATTCATTACGGTAGACCCGTTTCCACAATTATCATTATTCATTTTAGGAAAGAAAAATGAAAACAAAGATGATTGCTATGGGATGATCAATACTGAAGATAATATGATCAACGACAAACTAATACTTCAACTGAGAGGCAGAATCACAATTTTTATTGAAATGCCACAATCTACGACAAATGTGAATAAACTTAGTGAGTTTTTAAATAAAAGACAGGTAAAGAAATCTGTATCAATAAGTCGAAGTCTGAACATTTTGACCTGTGCGAACAACGTAGAACATACATTATGGATACACGTAATCATTTACTCACTTTGATAGATAACCGCCATCAGAGGTTTACGCTGGCGTTTTCGAATAAATTTCGCAAACGATGAATGGTCACGAGTTTCAGTATGTTGTTCAGGGCGTCACCGACCCCATCCACTGCTCCCGAGTACCTTCAGTGGCGATTTCTTGTATCGATGATTTCTTTCGTTAGGGTTTCTGTTTTAGCATTGCCGTTTTTTGTTCATTGTTGCTTAACGTGCAGATTGACCTGTTTGCACTGGGTTGTATTGCATGCTTACAGGTCTCATCGCTAAAATTCTCCCATTGGGCACCCAATGTCCTCTTGACTTTTTAAAAGCTGCTTATGAAAACGATAATTGCAACATTTTCTGCATACACATCAAAATATGTTCCCTGAGATCCTCTAGTCATTCTTTGGTTAATATCACTATTATACAAAGAGTAAACGTTGACAAGTAACCATTGAATTTAGTTTATACAATACACGTGTACTAGATTTTCAGGAACTCGGAAGTCACTGTAAATACATTACGCAGCAGAATTATTCATTTCAACGTGTAAACACAGAGAATGTTTCTCTTCACTGAGTTTTCATAATAACCATGCTAGAATGATGTAACCCACTCACCTTGTTTCGAAAGTATGATTCAGCCATTTGATGTATTTCATGACGCAATAATTCTGACAGTTATATCCACTTTTCTTTTCTGAGCATGTATACTTGTTGACGAATATATTCTGTATCTATTATTATGTTATTTCCATTGAATCTATGTAATGTTGAATTTCGCTTTAAAGTCTCTTACATGCATGACCTTCACAATGTGTTCATTTCACTTAGCATTCGCCTTGTACATGACAGGGAGGGATGAGTTAAATCTTTGAAGATTACTGTGATCGTGCTAAAGCTACGTATGAGTTATTTGACGAAAATACAATAACGAAGTTCTTGATACAGAGAGGTTAAAATACAACATGGAAAGAAATACTTCTTCTTAACATCAAAAGAGGTGAGATGAAATATTTTTAGTCGCCTCTCTATGGCATCTAAAAAAGCACTTGCACATTAATTATGAAATCTGTGTTTCTCTTTCTCTTTGTCAGTCTCTCCTTTTCCCTCTCTCTCATTAGTTATATATATATATGTATATGTATATATATATATATATATATACCATTTTCTTTGCTCAAAGTTTTCGCTATATATATATATATATATATATATCTATATCTATATCTATATCTATATATATATATATATATATCATATATATTTATATATCTATGATTATATATAGTAAAATATATTATAGTTCATATTCATATAATTTATATGTATAATCATACATAGTAAAATATATAATGTAACCGTAATTGACACTACATTGTGGCAATGCCTTTCTGAGTCATGACCTTCCGGAATTTATATCTAATGTTTGCATAAATAATTCAAACTCCTTTTTCATTCACAAATAAGAATCTTATGAAGGCAAGCATTGCAACACACAAACACACACACTCACACACACTCACATCCACACCCTTACACACACACACACACAAATAAAAGTGCAAGGAAGCAGAATATTAATATCCATTGAATGGCCAGCGATTTTGTTTACATTCAAGATGTTGTTAAAACATATACAGAGCAGTATCAGCGTGCATTTGTCGTATAGGCCTGCTCATAAGCATGACATACCATATTTTCTTTGTACCTTTTCAAACAACAGGTGACATTCTTGTTTGGACATCGCTGGATTCCACTGAAGAATAGCAAGCATACATATCATATCACATGCAAGAGAACAGATGGAGCAGATAAAGGAAACAAGATATTGACATAACGGTTCGATGAGTTTAAGCTCACATTCTAAAAATCCAAACCAACGAGGGGAAAAAAGAGTGAAGTAGACCAAGGAGGTTTGAGAAATGGAGTAACAACAGTCTCATTCCCTTTGATCCCATGTTTCATGCCGCCACTCAGAAATATTTGAAATATGTGCTAAACTGGAGCTGCCTCACAGATAAGAAGACAATTGATTCATGTGGCATTGCATCATGACTCGTCACTCACAAAGGGAGATAATGTCTTTATGATCGTAATTGCTTTTCGCCGTCCCTTCCTAGAAAACAAGCGAAACTTTAATCGTACAGGGACGGGGATGTGTGAATAAAGATTGTACAAAAATTGATGAAACGAAAATTAAAATTACTCGTTTTTACATGACTTTACACTAATCTAACATATAAATGAATAAAGAACTGTACTCGAAAATTATACCATATCAGTTTCATTTGTCGGAAGCAATCGGAAAGATGATAAAATCGGCTTTGTAGTGAGAGTACAGTTTCAAATATTTTCATGACATACAGCTCATGTTCACATTTTTGCACACAATCTTGGACGGAATTTACTTTTGTTTCATATGCTTTATAATTAAGAGAACATTCATTCTATTTGACAAATAAACAAGCAGAATATAATGTTAGAGTTTAAAGTGAATCTTCAGATTGCTCAAAAAGACGGCGGCATGGAACCCTGATCATCAAAGGCACAAGTGCACCTGCGGAATTCTTTTGTGCATCAATAGAAAAATGACAGCAGGAACTCCATCTCTTAAACTTACTTGAGTATAGGAAGGAACAGTGCCTGTAGTAAATAAAGAAACCTCACATGGTTCATAACAATTTAATTATTTTCTTGACGTTAATGTAAAGAAATCATACGAGGTTTTATATCACATACCATGCAACACTCATTACAATACAAATATTCTTTACATCAGAATAATGTAAGCATCGATTTTCAAACGAGAGTGAGCACGAAGCAGAATAGTTCTCATTTTCCTTACTCTTGCATGGTGTTATGTATAACAATTCTCACGAGATTGTATAAGCCACATACCAATATCAACATTTGACATATAGCTAATTGAATGCATAATTATACACTTAGTCACGACTACATATAAGTGATTAACGGTAACCACATTAACATGGTTATATCATGAACCATGTGGAATAAATCATTATAGAATCACGAATTCCTGGTTGTATTAATACTTATAAATCATTTCAGATTATACGGATGTCTTTGTTGTGTTTAAGACATTCGTAAATCTAGTCCATATCCTATATCGGAGTATCCTGACAAAACAAGATTGTGTTCAACTGAGTGTCAAAGTCTATGGGCAATGACTTTAGTAGTGTGGCTCAAAAAACAAAAAATACGATGGTCGGTTTGATTTATAGACCCCCGAATACTCATAATGAATTATTTTAGGAAGATTTGGAAAAGTGCTTGGCTGCGTTTTCACGTGAAAATAAGC
This sequence comes from Diadema setosum, assembly GCA_033980235.1. Classification (NCBI taxonomy): domain Eukaryota; kingdom Metazoa; phylum Echinodermata; class Echinoidea; order Diadematoida; family Diadematidae; genus Diadema; species Diadema setosum. The sequence continues at coordinate 894,034 of CM067062.1, forward strand.
AGATATATTTAATGGGTGGTTTTAATGTTAATTTGATATGTAATTATGACAACGATAGAAATTCTGAAAAGTTTCTTCAATGGATGTATTCAAATGGATGTTATCCTATATAAACAAACCAACAAGAATTAATAATATTTCATCCACTTTGATAGATAACATTTTTTCTAATATTTATGATAAAGAAATTGTTAGCGGTTTATTATATTTTGATATATTTGATCATCTTCCCATATTTGTTATATGTTATGATGAGTCTTTTGTTGAAAACTCATCCAAATCTGTAATGTATAGAAAGGAAACGCCTCAAAATATTGAATCTTTTATAGCAGATTTGGCATCTGAACAGTGGTTTGATGTTTACAGTGAGTTTGATGTGAACACTTCCTATGATAATTTTAATAGAAAAATACAAAATTATTATGATAAAAATTGTCCATTGGTAAAGTTTGAAAAGAATAATAAACATGGGAAGAGGCCTTGGATAACAAAATCGATATTACGTTCAATACATACAAGAAATAGGCTTTATAAGATTTATATAAATGATCTTACTGCTTTTAATCTGAGAAAATATAAGATATACCGAAATAAATTGACAACTGTTATAAGAGATTCACGAAAAGTATCTTATTCTGATAAGTTGCACCAAGTAAAATCAAATATGAAAGCCACATGGAAAATTATAAATGATTTGGTTGGGAAGAAAGAACAACAATTACCAAAAAAAAAACAGACTTTAAATTAAACGATTGTATTATTGATCAGGGAGATGTAGCAGATGCATTTAATTCCTTTTTTTTTTAATGTTGGTCCTAATCTGGCAAATACATTTGATGATGTAAATGAAGATTTTTTTGAAATTTTTACCAAAACCTATTTCCTCATCGTTATTTTTAAACCCTACAAATCCCACAGAAATCATTAATATCACGAAAAAGTTCAATTCTAGCAAGGCAAGTGGATGTGATAGAATAAGCACATTAGTACTTAAACAAATCATATATCAAATTGCTGATCCACTTACTCACATATTTAACCTTTCCATATTGTCTGGAAAATGTCCCAATTTTTAAAAAATTGCTAAGGTTAACCCAGTGTTTAAGAAAGATGATCCTTGTCAAAATAGTAATTATAGACCAATTTCTATTCTTCCTAGTATTTCCAAAATTCTTGAAAAAATTATATATGATAGGTTTTATAAATTTTTGAATAATCATGCAGTTTTGAATTTACATCAATATGGTTTCCGAAAGAATTACTCTACAGATTTGGCTTTGGTCCAGTTGTATGATCAAATTACAAATGCAATGGCAAATAGAAAACATGCTATAGGAATTTTTATGGATTTATCTAAGGGGTTTGATACGTTACAACATGGTATTTTACTTAAAAAAAGTTACAGTTTTATGGTGTTCGCGGTGCTGCACTCTCGTGGTTTAGGGATTATTTATCATGTAGACAGCAATATGTTGTACATAATTAAATGTCGTCAAATTTTTTTACCGATAAAATGTGGTGTGCCCATGGCTCAATATTAGGTCCCCTTCTCTTTTTGTTATATATCAAATATATTGTTTAATTCGTCGTTTATATTATCATTTATATTATATGCCGACGACACGAATATTCTTTATTCCCACGATAATATAGAAACGTTAGCATCCACACGTAATGCAGAGTTACCAAATGTATCAAACTGGTTTAAGAATAATAAATTATCACTTAATATTGATAAAACAAATTATATTCATTTTAAGCATATAAAAACTCAGATGATTTCGTAAATAATATCAGGATTGATAATGTACTTCTTGAACGTAAAACTTCTATTAAGTTTTTAGGCATATTTATTGATGAAAACCTAACCTGGAATGATCATATACGTTATGTTACAACCTGTATTTCTAGAAATATAGGTGTTCTTTCAAAGATGAAAAGTTATCTTCCTGAACATACTCTTTTTATGCTTTACAATTCTTGAATCCTACCATATATCATGTATTGTAATCTAGAGTGGGCTACAAGTTCAAAAACTGAACTCAACTCTATTTATTCATTTATTACAAAGAAAGCCATTCGCATCTGCACTGGATCACAATACTTAGCCCACACCAGTCCACTTTTTTATCAGTTAAAAACACTGAATATATTTGATATAAACACCTGTCATTCTTTGCTTTTTATGTTTAAGTATTTGAACAACTTACTTCCAAACATTTTTCACGATTTCTTTAAACTGAATTATACTGTTCATTCATATCCCACTCGTAATTCGCAAAATTTTCATTTATTAAATCCCGAATTATTAATTGCACAAAAATCTATAAGACATAATGGACCAAATCTTTGGAACACACTCCCAGATTATGTAAAATCATGTAAAACTTTATATTCTTTCAAGGCTAGATTGAAAACTACATTACTGTCAGATTACAATCTATGAACAAAGCATCTGAATGTATATTTGGTTTTGTTTGATCACATTTCTTTTCCTGAAAATTGGATTTAAAATTACAACAAATATACGCAATGTTTCTGTGTCTATCATTTCATTTCATTCCCATTATCTTCAGCATCATCATCATCATCATATTTCACTTTACTCTTATTCGTATCTATGCACTAGAATATAAAAACATAATGTATTTACAGAGTATTATATTTTGTAGTATTTCTCCATTCCGCAAACAATATAATTTTTTGTGTATTATGTAGATAGGTCCCTGGGCTGCCACGTGTTCAAGCTTTTGCTTATAGTGGCAGTCCTTCTTCCGCATAATTTCTCAGATAATTATTTGGAAAATTGGTGATACGATTTATAATTTGTTAATGAAATTAATTTACACATCGATTTTCCTTCTTTGAATCATGTACTTGTAATCTGCTTACTGATATTCTATGTGATATTTCTGAAAAGAATCTTGATTTATGTATGAAATTGTGTTGGAAGAAAAATAAATCAAACAAACAAACAAACAATACTTCATTTTTATCAAGGAGCTTACAAATATGGAAAGACTTCTGAGGGAGATTCGATAAGAGCAAGAATCATTATCAAAAATGCTTTCATGTGTTAACTGCATGGGAGAAAGGAAAATTGATATAAAAGAAATAGAAGACTTGATGTTCTATTTGTAACATTTCCATAGTGAAAACAATGCAAAAATACATGTAAATGTCAACTATATCTCTAAATCTCTCTTTCTTTTACCGAACCAGCTGTTAATATTTAACCAATGATATTACTTTTTAAGTTCCAGTTGAAGAACGTGATCATAACTTCTTTCCTGTCTATTACTCAGCGAAATTCATACCTTTTTATGTTTTTTTTTTATTGTTCCATATTCCACATTTCAACAAATACATAAAACATAAACATCACAATACAAAAGCCTGGATGAATTGTCAAGTACGGCTTATAAGACAATAAAACATGTGAAATATGAGGAATCTAGATAGAAGCATTGCTTGTAGGGTGTAGATTCCCAGATGAGGATGTGAGATTATTTCTTACTTGGTATATGCAATTAAAGCAATGACAATTTGTGAATTGGACAAATATAAAAGTAAAAAGAAAAAGAAAAAACAAAGAAAACAATGTCCGCGGCACAAGACTTCTTGAGAGTTGCGTGATCACCCGAGCGAGGTACAAGTCAGATGCAGTGTACAATAGCAGAGATACCAAATGTGTACAGAGGAAGTTCAGGAGATAATACAGAAATCACGAGCGAGGCACATGTTACATAATCGATAATGTCAGTAATGTGAAGTATGAGCAGAGAATGTCGAGGAGGATTGAAGAATAGCTATAGATGTGAATTCAGAAAAACTAGTTTAAGTTTATGCTTAAATGAATAAAGAGACTGAGATTGGATTATTTCTCTATCCAACTCATTCCAAAATTTAGGTCCTGTAGTGGTTATTGTTTTTAAAGCAGATACGGTCCGTACAGGAGAAAGATGAAAAGAATCTTTTCGTCTAGTAGGGTAAGAATGAACTTCAGTATATTTGACAAACATCGAAGAAAACACATCAGGGAGACCACCTGAGTTTAATTGATACATAAATGACCCGATATTGAAATGATGTAAATCCTGGATCTTAAATGTTATACTGGAAAAGAATAAGACATTAGTGTGTTCCAAAAATGTGGCGAAGTTAATTACCCGTATAGCTCTTTTCTGTATCAATAGTAAAGAATTAAGTCTAGTTGTACAGCAGGTTACCCATGCCAGGATTCCATAACCTATCCCAACGGCAAAAATAGAGTAGAATACAATGAATGCAGAACATGTTTAGGAAAATACTGTTTTAACTTATACATAACACCTACATTTTTTGATAGTAATTTACGCAAAGAATCAACATGAACTTTCCATGTCAACTTACAATCAATATAAAGACCAAGGAATTTTATGTATTCCACCTGGTTCAATTCCACGTCGTTTACGACCAACTTACCAGGTAAAATATTGGTTATATTGCTAAAGACCATAAATTTTGTCTTGGTCAAATTCAGTGACAATTTATTAGCCTGAATCCACTTAAATACTGATTTTGATTCATTATTAATGGTATTTAGTAAAACATGAGGGTTTCGATTTGAATAAAAAATGCTGGTGTCATCGGCAAAAAGTAGAAAATAGAGCAGAGAGGACGAACTGCGAAAGTCATTCATATAAAGAATAAACGATAAAGGACCTAAAAGGGATCCCTGCGGTACCCCACAAGTTATAGGCTGTGAGCTGGACACATGGCCATTCAAACTAACAAATGGAGTTCTTCCAGTAAGGTAACTTCTAAACCACTCCAAGGCCCTTCCACGAATCCCACAGTGTTGTAATTTGTATAATAATACTTCATGGTTGATTGTGTCAAAGGCCTTGGAGTAGTCAAGAAAGATACCTACTGTGTGACACTTGGCATCGATCGCTTTAATAATTTTCTCTATCATTAGTAAAGTAGCATGAATTGTGGAATGCTTTTTACGAAATCCAAATTGATTATCATCTATTACATTACAGTCGTTTAATAGAATCCGAATACACGTGTGTACACAATCTTTTCAAGTAATTTAGAAAGAGAAGTTAATAACGATATTGGTCGATAATTTCCCAGTTCGTCCTCTCGACCCTTTTTATATATCGGGATAACTTTAGTGATTTTCATCCTAGTAGGCACTACACCGTTCAGTAATGACAAATTAAATATATGGGCGAGAGGTACAAACCCTAACTCAAACTCCTAATCCTTAACCTAACCGTCACCCTAATCTTTACTGTCACCTTACCACTAACCCTTAACTAACCCTAACTCAAACTCCTAACCCTTAACCTAACCGTCACCCTAATCTTTACTGTCACCTTACCACTAACCAGTATTGCCCTCTGCGAGTAATTGCCTGGATACAGTCATGATTAACGCTATAAGAGTGAACTGTGCAATAAAAGAAAGATAGCTACAGAATAGATAAAGTTTACAAAAATAATAATGAATGGAATTTTCATAAGACTTGCAGCGTCTACAGAGCTGGGAAATGTATTTCTTGATAGGTATTCAGGAAATTGCGGGGATAAGAAATTCAATGAAATTTTACTCAAACTGATTTGTACAAGTCGCATACAAGGGAATATAACCCTTTCCCTGACACTTCTCCTTTATCTTTATCTAAAGCAAACATGACTTAGCTGATTTCTGGGTAATAGAGCATATGATGAACGGGGACCAGTAGGCCTGACTGTTGGTGCGCGGTGAGCACGTTCGATATGCCTACACCTTTGAGACCTTTAAGATTTGGGTCAATTTTTTGTTTTCAAGAAAGTCTGCCATAAATTACATGAGGCTTCTCCCTTTTTCCCCATCATGATAATAAAACCCACAAGATAGTTGCGTCTTGAGGATCATCAATTTTTTTAAGAGCCAAATCAGCGATGCTGGAAATTATAATGTAAAAATTCATAAGTTTTGAACGGATTGTCGAATTGTCCTCAAACTTCCACCGATTATAGTGTTCTAGTAATATTGCTGCATTTTCTCAACTCACTTGTATATAATGTGAACGTGTCCTTTAGAATGTCTCCCTATATGACAAGATTGCCACCTATTCTCTCCAGAAAGCTTTAGCTTCAGTATGTAACTAATATCGTTTTACTACATTTTTAGCATTTCCCATAGTCAGATACAGGTACAGCAAAACAATAATTACACGTAATTTATCATTATGATTTGACATTTTACTCGACAATCATTGTCCTCTGCGAGAAAATTTTCCCATTTACAACAGCCTAGACCTTATCATCATCGTGAATACGCGAGGAAACATGTCTGAGAATGTGTGCTTGTTTGTAAAGTTTAGAGGGAAATTTAAAGCCGAGTCCATCCGGGCTACATAAGAATGCATTTGGGCAATTCCACGGTAACTCGCGTTACAAATAATGGGTACATTTATGGGATAATGTGCCAATAACTTTGTAATTGGTAGGATCTACAAGTTACTTTTTTCATCATGAGTTAAGTAGACATACACCAACTAAATGAATCCAAAAAAGAAAATAAAGTACAAACATGTTGGGATTCTTGAATCATTTAATTATGGTAACTCGCGTTACACAAAAAGGACAAAGTCAATTCTATAAAGACCTCTTTTTGGAAAGTCTCCTCATACTAGACAATCTTGATAAAAGTTTTCCCACCTTGAATTGATAGTGGGTTATAACTTAACATTATCAAAGTTGAGTAACAATCACCTGGTAAAATGTAGGGAGCCTTTATGTCGGTAACTCGCGTTACGGTAACTCGCGTTACATTATGTCCACTAACACAGGGTGACACAAATTGAAGACATACAACTGTTCTGATGGCACTGAATCTTGTGTTGATTATTTTGAGATAAGCCTGTTGTTGTAGATAGTAAAATGAATAAATGTTAAACAAATATTTCACTAATAAAACCAATAGAAGAATGCGTTTAAGACTAATAAAAGCTTCACTCCTCATAGAGACCTTGAATATGTTTGAATATACCCAGATGATTTAGGTGTATAAGTGCATTGTAATTTTCAGATTGTAAAGATGAAAAATGTTGAAAGTCTTTTTAAAACAAAACATAAAAGTATCAAACCCTATCTACAAGTTTACAAAAAAGCTTACAATCTTTCAAAAATTCAAATCCTATCTTTGTGAGGAGTGAAAACTAGTACATTTCTTTGCAACTGATTGACAAAAAACTAATAGACAAGTTCGTAATTCCACTTTGCGCATGAGCAGAAAAAGGTAATTTGTACCAACAGGCATTTTGATTTGTAAATTCACTGAGATAAGCATCTGTGGTGCGATGACTATTCATGCAATCCTTATCTAAATGATGCCAGCACATCCACCTGACAGCAAGAATGGTATTTGGCAATATAAAAGGAGATAAGCTGTTACAGCATTCAATACAAAACAATGAAATGGATGCCTGCTAAATTATAAACTGATGGGAGTATCGGATCCCTTGATCTAATTATGCAAGTTCATTCTTTTTTTTTTGAACATGAATTTTTAAATTGTTACGAACACTTATGTATTATGTCGCTTTGAATTGAGTGAAGTGCCTAACTAACTGAGAGAAAAGAGAGGTCATTTGTACCAATGTGTACATGAGCTACAGTGTAATTAGGAAATGGCTTATTACCCTACATTGACGTCTAAATAAGCACTGAATTGATCAGTGTTTTAGTAGAAGCCATGATAAAAAAATCATGGGCGTATATACTCAAGCAGTATTCGAAACCTAAGACCTCCTGATCACCGGACGGACATCATCTCCACTAGACCACTGAGCTTTCGCCCAACAACAAGTGTTGGTTCTAATCCTTGTAGCATGCAGCGGGTACTGCGTAATTATTCAAATTCATGAAATTCTTCCGTTGAGATGTTTTCTTTGCAACTGATTGACAAATTGCCCTACATCAACGTAAACAAGCACTGAATTGATCAATGTTTTAGTAGTAGCCATGATAAAAAATCATGGGCATACATACTCGAGGAGGATTCGAACCTAAGACCTCCTGATCTCCGGACAGGCGTCATCTTCAGTAGACCACCGAATAAGGATTAGAACCAACACATGCTGCTTTATAGCACTTTGTAATAAAAATTCTGTATTACTGATGCAGGAAATTCAGAAGATAAATTTTATGTTCTCATTCACTGCTGGATGTAAATGTACACATGTAGTGGAAACCTGGCTGGACTCTTCAATGTGGCATGTGATCAGTGGTGTTGATGCTAGTATTATACAATCACAGTTTATTAGGCTGCCCTCCTTTGTTTTAGTCCAGCAGCACAGTGTTTATAACACTGCATATGATTGTTTTCACCACAATCTAGCTCAATTTAGTGTTAAAATTTGCTTCTGTTGGGGGAAACTTGTGTTTATAGTCGGTAACTCGCGTTACATGCCGGTAACTCGCGTTACATGGTAACTCGCATTACACTTTTCATTGACGTTTTTTAATGTGATAACAGTGTTTATTCAAGTCAGCATCCTGTGTACAGTATCAGGGTGTGATGAATTTAGAAAATTATGATTCCCAACAAATTACCTCCACTGCTTCCTTCAGAATGAAAAATATTTCTTGTTTCAGTAACTCGCGTTACATGGCTCAAGGGTTGAACTTTCATGTTGTGATTAAACTTTTTTGAAGGTGGCATGAAAATTTCCTCTTGGGAGACTGAATTAGAACCAATTTGCTTCTTTAAAGTAAATTAATTGAAGTGCTAGCAGAATTTTTCTATTAAAGAAATGTATATTAAGTTAAGCATGCATTGTAGCAATTTGGATGACTGAAAAATTCTCTTCATCATTTGTAGCTGTTTCTCGGGAAATCTTTGACCGATTGATATGATTCTTTGAGTTTCTTTAACTTCAATATATGGGTAATACATAATGAGTAATTCTTTTGCAATATGATAAACTTGAAATTTTAATGCCATGTCCACATTCCCGTGGAATTGCCCATTTGATGCTCCGTAAGGTGGAATTTTCGTCTTTTTTGATTTGTGAAATTGCAGTTTGTCAAGGCCATTGTGCTAAGTGTTTGTAAGGTTGTAGACTGACAGCAAGTATCGAAGAGAAACATGTACCTGTTAAATACCGCCGATTCACAGGTATTCATGAAGATATAATCATTAGAAATTGATGAACCTTCATACACTTTTACATGTAGCTATAGGCATGACACATGTACAACCCATAACAATATGTGACTTTTCTTGATATTCAAAAAATACAGTTACAATATCCTACTGAATATATTTCCCTCAATTGGTACAGTATAGCTTATAAATTATCGATCACGATGCTCAAATTTCACATTTCGTCGCAACAAATATGTACACTCTATCTGCAGTGGAGAAAGCTATCTCACCGCTCTCAAATTCCTGTAGATGGCATTCACTTCCAAGTACAAGATTTTGAATTTTGAAATCAGAGACGATATCGTACATGTGCTCCAAATCTTTCGTGTATCGATCGATACTGATGGTATCCTCCATGTAATCTATCCAGGCTACAATGACCGAATCATCTCGACAAACAGCTGGCCAGGCTGCCATACCCTCCTTCTTCAAGACATTCTCCTTATTCCCATTACTATTAATGCACATGACTTCTAGTGCTATCGGCACTTCATTTACTATGAAATTCCTCGAAGTGTGGAAGGAGAAAAGAGTGACAGGAACAAAAGCTTCATTGTCAAATGTTATTTCCCTGACTGGCTCGCCACCCTGTGGGGCAAATACCTGGATCTGATGGCATGTAGGGGATTTTGAATAACACACGCAGATGTTATCATCTTTATCCACAGCTAGACCATCGCAATCTGTTCTATTGCAACTCATCGTCTCGAGCTCGTTGTCGAGTTTTTCCCACTGTGGAGTGTACAGTGAAATCTTTTTTTTCTGAATTGAGTACAACACTTCGACCATCCGACAGGAATCGAAAATCAGAGATACCGACATCCTTCAGCACGGTTTGCTGTGTCTCACCATCAGGGGAGAAAATGTGGATTGTTCCTTCATTCGAACCCACCGCCATCTTACCGTCTAGTGCACAAATCATACACTCTATGTTGTCTTTGCTCGGGAGCTCCATGACGTCTACTTTGACATCCCACGAGCAAGTTTTCAGCTCTCCTATGTAATGTTCATTTACCTTCACTTGTCTACTAAATGAAATCTTCTGCGCTCTCTCTGTCACACCTCGCGGTGATTGGTCGTCAGGATCATCTCGTCCAAGAAGGCTCTCGTGTCGTGCACAAACAAAGCATCTTTCTCCAGCGGTATCTTCGTGCCGTTGGTAACTAGTTCTTCCACAGCGTTCATGTCACTGACTGTTTGGCGACTCTCTTCCTTCATAGTTTGTAATTCCTTCTCGAATTTTTCAGACAATCGCTTCACTTGAGATTTCAGGGCTTCTCTTCTGTTTAACAAAACCTGCATGCTCTCCTCGTAAGTCTTCTCGATGTCATCATTAAGCTTTCTTAGCATGCTTGTTACTTCATTGCGTTGTGTCTCTATGAACTCGATATGGTTTTAAATGGTTGTTTTCTTTGATTTTGTTTTTTCTTTCAACTTCTTGATATTTTCCATTAATTTCTCTTCATGGATGACTGCCTCTTCAAGCTTGTGTCCCTCGTGCATATGCTTCAGAATCCCGCATTTACTGCACGTGTACTCCCGGCAATTGGGGCAGAAACAGTCTTCATCCTCATTAGGATGTTTCTTACATTTCCGTCGCCTCTTGATTGGAACTTTTCCTGAGAGCACCTCGCTCATGGCTACTATTGTGTGGATGGAGAACGGTGTCCAGGTAGAGTGGCTTTTCTCACAGGCTTTACACATATATTTCCCACAGTCCTGACAGTAGGACACGGCTGGCGGTTTTTCCTCCGTCTTACAAACCGTGCACGTTGGACTCTTGGTTTTCACTTCGTCTACGAGAGAACGCAGGGGTATGTTTGTTTGTAACTTATTCACATCTCCACTGGGTACGAGCGTTCCTTCCCTGCACACAGGGCATGTTATAGTTCGTTCGTCGGGCTGAGTTTGAAAGATACGTCCCAGACAGTCCTTGCAGAAGGTGTGAGAACATGTCAGTGATTTAGGTTGGTTGAAAAGTGTCAGACAAATAGGGCACTCCAGATTCTGGCTGCTGATTTGATGAAACGTTGCCATAGTGTCTGTCTGTCTGTCTGTCTATAAGCAAAAGAATCACATAACAGTAAACACATCAACAAGGACTTACCGATATATAGTACGTATATATATGTATATGTATCAATATTAATAGAAAAGGAAAGTAAATGGGAGGCTTGTCGAAAGAATTTTACATTCGTAAGACCGAACAAAGTAATGAAAAACAAATTAAGATACTTGTGCAAATACCGTTCATTAATTACCAAGCATGCTTTATTCCCGGGTTCAATATTGCTGATTTATGTCTGCTCATTTAAGTGGACCCCACAACGTCTCATGCATCCCGAGAGTCTTTCATACGATGGTACCACTTTAGAATAAATGCGATATTTAGTATCACTCTGTGAGACCTGAAAGGAGCATTAGATAAACAAGGAATAGAAGGATGACCATGCACTCACAAAAATGTGATGAGGTGATCTTAGCAGGTATTTGGGGAATGGCTTATTTAATCATGACCCTATGTATAACCAAGGAGGTACTAGGCAAGCCTAGTACCTCCTTGGTATAACGCATGTAGGCCTATATGTCCTCCCACGAGTTGCCATACACGTTAAAAAATAACATCAACAAGAACCTTAGCGATGTGAAAGAAATGATTCGCTAGAAAGGCATTATCGTTTGACTGTCTGTATTTCATGTAATAAGGTGCCCTTCAATTAAGGCATAAGAAATATCCATGTATTGAATGATAGTCCCATTAGGTATTCTGATTTTCTTTATTTGCATGAAGATGTTGATTTCTTTTGTCTTTGTGTGGGGGGAGTTTCGTATAGCGGGTACAACTCTTGCCTTGAAAAGAGAGGTGCCGAGATCGAAGAACTGCTAAGTGCTTTCGTCAATTGACAAAATGACTCAGGTGTAAAAATGGGTTACTGCATGATGATGGTAATGCTTGATTAACAATAAAAGCAGTTTGTTTGTTTGTTTTATTTTTTGACCGAAGAGTGCTAATACTTTAGAGTCTGTTCTGGTAAGTAAGACGATGCTATTCTTTTTGTCATTATTATGTGACCTTTGAGGACTCTTTTCTTTTACTTCATACGTCAAGAGCAGATAGGCACAAAGAAAACATTTCTTCCTGGGATCGATCAAATACGAGTAGAGAAACAAAACCTGTAGCAGTATTTTTATAGGAAAGTGTAACAGCCTTCGATGTTAAAGAAATCGATCGACAAATGGTGCAGAAAAAATGAATGAATTAACTGAGTAGAGAAGAAGGATCCTAAAACCCTCAATTGGGTGGCTGAAGGCAGTCAGTTGTGGACTTGATCTCATAACTAGGTTCACGCATATGCCATTTTTATTTGGCGTCGAGAGAAATGAGACTAAATGAACAATTTAATGGCATGATTGGCTTTCTTTTTTCTCTTTGCAGCCACCATTATCGTTAAATAACCTTATTTCTGCTCGAACACTTGGTGCTGTCTTGTGTGAACTTTATAAAGGGATCCTTACGTCATTTGGGTCTAGGAGAACATCCTTTTATTTGGATTAGAATATACTTATCTAAGTAGTTGACTCCCCCCCCCCCCGACAAAAGAGCAAAAATGAGAAGAATATTGACAGAGCAGTGACAGAGTGGCGCTCTCACCCAACATCCTTGTTGCTCCTCTTACTGAAGCAAATGTTTTAGGTCATGAAATCTCCACAATTGATATTTTGAGAAATAAAGCAATTTCAGGCTTGATACCAAAGTCCCCAAAGAAAGAGAACAATTAAGAAGAGACGGATATCGCCATTAAAGGGAACGTAAACCCAAAGAGCAATGTGGATTGAGTGAAAGCAGTAACATTAGTAGAACACATCAGTGAAAGTTTGAGGAAAATCAGGCAATCGATGCAAAAGTTATGAATTTTTAAAGTTTTGGTGTTGGAACTGCTGGGTAAGGAGACTACTAGAGGTTATGACGTATGAGAGGACTACAACATTTATTTATTCAGTCTTCTTTAAAAACAGGGTAGTCTTTTTAGAGCCAAAAGGCCTGCTTTTAAAAAGAGCCCTGTTAACATAAATATAACAATTACACATCGAAACATATTTGCATAAAATAGTGTAAACAAAAAAAAGTAATTACATCAAAACCAAAATATACCAAGTCAAAACACAATAACAACTAAACAGGAAAACAAACAAACAAACAAACGAAACAGAAACCATTAAACTAAGCTCATAACAGAAAAATATGCTACATGACAAGACAGGGTAACCAACCTGCCACATAACAGCTGTGGCTACAGTTAGTGCGCAAAACTGTAAGAATGAATAAACCAGAATTTGCGTCAAATCTGCACTTACAACATGAAGAAAATATAAAGGGAATTCAACAGAAATTCATTTTTCATGAAAATTACACATTCCATCAACTTGATACTGACATATGTTAGGGGTAGCACTTATTCCTCCTGCTTTCTGAAAGCGGTTAGTCAAGTACTCTTTCATTTTGCTATAAAAGCGATTTTTTTTTGGTGGAATTCCTTTTATATTTTCTTTGTATTGTTGTCCACTCATACGTCATAACCTCTAGTAGTCTGCTCATTCAGCGGTTCCAACACCAAAACTTTAAAAATTCTTAACTTTTGCATCGATTGTCCGATTTTCCTCAAACTTTCACTGATGTGTTCTAATAATGTTAATGCTTTTACTCAATCCACATTGCTCTTTGAGTTTGCATTCCTTTTAAGCACTACGGATATAAACGTCCCAAGATGTATCAACACACAAGCTACAAAATTGTATGCTATCTGATATTAGGTGTGTGTGTATTGTACAAAATTAGAGTTATCAATAGCCTTGTGTTTATAATCTTCCTAATTTCTCCATTGTCATGTTAAAAACCTTTGAGAGGCTATTTAGCGTCAAAGGAAATGTGTGTAACAACATCGTTTAGACTAAGTTTGTTCTGTATCTGCAGACACTATGATCGAGTTCCAAATATTCTACAAGCATGAATAGACACCTCTCGTGTGCTTCAGTCTAAAGGCCGTGTCACACCAGCCTTGCGTGAGACTTGCAAAGAACAATTTTGACTACCCGGAGGTCCCCGTAGATGATCCGCACATGACAGTACCTAGCATGTATCTCAAAAGTAGTCGCTCGGAGGTGCGCACGCATATTTTTTTTACCCGCAACCGTGTTTAGGCCATGTCGCACCTTTCCGGGCAAGCTACTCGGGCTTGTTACGTGTAGGGATTTTCTAGCATACCGGACATTCCTGAAGGCGGAAAAGGATTTGTGCGAGTCAGCGCATGGGTCTTACTTGCTGGACGCGTTATACTTGCGAGTATACTGTGTGACCTTTGTACCAGTCGCGAGGGGGCTGACAACTCAGTGAAGGAATTCCTCTAATGGAATGGCTGAAATCTCACAGAATTTCATTATCTTGGCTGCATACGGGACTGCGAAGTACCTGCGTGGGAATTGCCTGCGAAGTACTGCCGCTAAGGGTCTCCTACTGGCGTTCTGCGTGGACCTCTATGGGCATTCCCGCGACTCACCCGGAAAAAGTTTTGGTCATGCTCAAAACTTGGCTGCGGTTAAATCGGACTTGCGTGAGCACCTCCGGGCAACTACGCGCTAGATACTGTCAGGTGCGGACCAACTGCGGAGAGCTCCAGGGAGTAAATTTGTTTCCCCGCAAGTCAAGCCGCAGAAGTTCCCCCGTACGGTATGACAAGGCATGAATGAAAATTGCAAACATTCTTGTTCGCCCGCTGAAAATCTTCTACGTGCTGGAAACTACCTCCTCGCCACAAGCCCGCGTAGCTTGCCCGGAATGGTGTGACACGGCCTTAAGTTATGAAAAGGAAGTGATTTAGCAGGTCGCACTGTTAACACAATAAAAAGAAAAGAAAAAGGAAGTCCTAAAGAGTTCTGAATTGTGCCTAGTTCTACTCGTGTCTCATAATTCGCTATCCTCTTATCTTTTTGCATAGATTTGTGATAAGATAGTTAAACATTGTTTTATTTCCAAAGGAGAAAGTAAGTAATATCTCTATTCAAATAGCATTTTCATGAAGGCCTGTATTCCAGTTTTTCTGCTTGCCAAATGTATTACAAATTATAGGTTGGAGGATTAAACATTCTAAGTCAAACGGCAAAGTCATAACAGAAATGTTAACCAACCAAACGAGGGAGAATCAATTCTAAGCGTATTCAGTGACCATGCATTATTAGTGAGGTTCACACCTAGGTCCCTTTACCTTAAGGTTTTCTAAACCTCGAGGTTTTGTAAACCACGAGGCACTAAACTCCAAGTTAGCGTAGATGTAGACGCATGTAGTTTAGAAAACCACGACAAAACCTTAAGGCGAAGACACCACGACAACACCACAAGATTTCTTAGGGTGTTGTCGTGGTTTAAGCGCGTAGTTTAAGCGCGCTGTGGCAGCGCGCTTAAACTATAGCCATGTCTACACCTATCCAAAAACTTGTAGTTATACTAACTACGAGCGCAAAAATGCGTTCCCCTAACCACGACAAAACTTCGATGCCGTTCACACCTACATGCAGTTAGCAAAACCTCGAGGTAAAGATAACTACGATAGAAAATAAAGGGCGTCTAGTTTGCCCATAGGGTTGCGCACTATTATGGAAAAAAACTGAGCGTCGTGGTTAACAAAACTCCGTTCACATCTGTCATAGTTTAAGCGCGCTGCCACAGCGCGCTTAAACTACGCGCTTAAACCACGACAACACCCTAAGAAATCTTGTGGTGTTGTCGTGGTGTCTTCGCCTTAAGGTTTTGTCGTGGTTTTCTAAACTACATGCGTCTACATCTACGCTAACTTGGAGTTTAGTGCCTCGTAGTTTACAAAACCTCGAGGTTTAGAAAACCTTAAGGTAAAGGGACCTAGGTGTGAACCTCACTTATGACAGATGTGAACGGAGTTTTGTTAACCACGACGCTCAGTTTTTTCCACAATAGTGCGCAACCCTATGTGCAAACTAGGCGCCCTTTATTTTCTATCGTAGTTATCTTTACCTCGAGGTTTTGCTAACTGCATGTAGGTGTGAACGGCATCGAAGTTTTGTCGTGGTTAGGGGAACGCATTTTTGCGCTCGTAGTTAGTATAACTACAAGTTTTTGGATAGGTGTAGACATGGCTAGAGTAAAACCATGCGCGTCACGCACAAGTAACATGCGTGTGTATCGTTTCTCATGCTTACCAAGTATGCCGTACTTCCGGGTTCAACATTGTCGATTTATGTCTGGCTCCGAAGTACAGTTAGGCATGGGATAACAACCTGTAATCGGTAGGGAGGCAAACGCAGCTTCGATTGAATGTGGTCTTACTTTCTAAATACCCTGATAGAGTATATTACGAGTTTGGAGAAATGAAAGACAGATCATTACAAAGCACTCCCAAAACGGTCTAGAGCTATCAAATACAAATGAGCACGTCTGCTTATCATGACCTCTTCGCTGTGACCTTTGTTTATACTAATTCTAGCAGCGGGTTTTCCCCCACTGTGTGTCTATCTGAAAGTCACAGTCCATCATGTAGTGTATATCGCCTCGTAAAGTGAGGTATGCTTGCGACATTGACTTTGGCAAATTCATTGGAAAGAGGATGATATTAATTAAGGAGAGACTCCAACCCGAAGCACCTTCTGATCTGGAGATTCTCCCGCCTGAAACCCCTAGCAAACGGGAGACTCCAAGTTGATGTGTGCGAAGCGCGAAGTTTCTAGGGTTCCAGATGCTCTCTGGTGCTATTTAAGGCTTTTTTTTTCAACATACGATAGAAATAAGTATAAGAAATCCTCTCCAACAGGAGACAGAGAGCCAGGGCGGGAGAAATGAAATCTCAAGCGGGAGAACGGGAGATTTTGCAAAAATGGGTTTTCGGCGGGAGATCTCCCGTCGAAAACGGGAGAGTTGGAGTCTCTGATTTACGGTTGTTAGTAACCGTCGTTGTGTTAAAGGAGTACAGCAACGATCAAGACAGGCATAACAGTAGGAAACTGAGATCAAATCATTTCAAGGAATGGTACAGTATTGGTGGAGCTCAGGATTTGGCTTTGAACTCTTTGCGAGATACCAAGAAACCGCTTATAAAATGGTACAGAGCATGCCATTCTAAGAGGAATCAAAAGCTTATTTGATGAAAATCGGTTTTGGAATGGCTGACACATCCAAAAATAAAGTAAAACAAAGCGATCATAATAATAAGTGGGTCCCACACTTTATTAGTATTGCTCTGTTTTGGCTATCTCAGTCATTTCATAACCAATTTTCATCAAATAAACGTTGAATTCCTCTTGGAATTACATGCTCTTTCATATTTCATAAGAGGTTTCTCATTATCTCCCCAAAAATGTTCAAAAACCTGAAGGTAGGTCTCAACCCAAACTATATGAGCCCTTTAAAAAAACTATTTTCGTTTGATTGTTTTCAGAGTATTAATGTAATATGGCGTCCTATGACTATACACCGTTCATAAGATCAATATTGGATTTTGCCTTCATTTGAGTAGCGCTAGCAACCTGATTTCCACCAGATTTTTTTTTAATTCCTATTTGCTTTCTTTCAGCTTGCGTGAAATTTCTGTCTTGGAAGGCCTGTGCAAATTTTATGTCCCTGATATGAAATGAGATTGAATCAAAGATTTTTAACACGTTTTATAATGCTGTCGAAAATTATGAAAATAATTATGATGGTTACTTTGATAACATAAACTCAAATTTACCTTTCTGCATTTATATCTATAACGATTACTTCTATCTCTATGGACTCTCTATGCTTGTGCATACTTTGCATTTCCTTCATAATATGTCATTCCTTTCAACTATAAATTTCCTCTCTTTAAAAGATTCTGGGAGTCTACGCCCTACAAGCAATGCTTCTATGTAGATTCCTCAAATTTCACATGTCTTAATTATCTTACTTGTTGTATTAGACGATTCACTCATGTAATTTCTTGTTATGTTTATGATTTGTTAAAACGTGGAATACAGAACAATAAAAATAAACAAACAAGCATCAATTATAATGGACGTTACATGAACACCTTTAATAGTATACGAAGTGCGTGTGCTTGTTTAATTTAGTGTCTAAATGGTGCATTCATAGTTGAAATACAAACGAATGTAGAACCAATGAAGAAAGAACAATGACAATCGATAATAACATAAGTATCCAGTTAAAAAGAAAGCAAGCAAGGAAGCAAGCCTAAAGAAAAAAAAAATCATCATTGAAAGGGTAGGATAAGCGTGAGCTAAAGCACTGCGAAAGATTGTGGCTGTTTAATAAATTGCCTTATTCGGTTTTCATGATACATTTCTGCGTCGAAATTATGATACTTGACAAGAGAGCTAACATGAATAATCAACATTCATATTTAACAACATCCGCCTGTAAGAAGGACAGAAAATATGACAAACGGGAACTAACAACATAAATAATAGAATAATGACTAATCACCATAAACCACTGACCTTATGATAATAATAATTATAAGAAGATGAAGAAGAAGATGAAGAAGAAAAAGAAGAGGGAGGAGGAAGAAGAGGAGGAGGAGGAGGAGGAGGAGAATAAGAATAAAGGGACTTGGAGAGCGCTAATATATAGACAGCCAATGGAGTCATGTTGAATCAAGTAATATCATAATGTTGAACTTCAGTCATGAAATGTTTATCTCAAGACGTCGGCTGACCGGCTTTATCTTTGTTTATAGGAACTCAAGAACTTCGGCAGGGATTGCTTGGCGTGAGCTGATATCTTTGAGCAGCTCCTGCAATGGCGCTAGGGTTTAATAGGGTTAGGGTTAGGGTTAGGGTTAGGGTTAGGCAGTTTGTTGAAGGGATAGTCGACAACCGACATCGGGATATCACAGCACGTGTGTCAAGCGTTATCCATTTGTTGTATACATTGGTTTCCTTAATTATCAAACCCTGGTAAATCAATACTTCTTGAGACAGTGAGATAACTTAGAAATTGTTAAGATTACTGTGCAATTTAACGTTTTGATGCTGTTGAAAAAAACAAAACAAAATGCATTTGGGTTTAGTTTCGTGAGCATATCGTATTTCACTTTCCTGATAATTTCGCATGATGTTAAATGGGACATTGGAACCTTTCTGTGTCTTGGGGGGGGGGGGGTGGAGGACGTGTAAGATATGGGTTACGGATAATGTTTGGAATGTCTCTGACCTCTTCCGTGCAGCACTACGATCATGATATTAGTATATCCTGGCAAAATGTGTTTGGTGTGTCGTGTCAAATTATATGCGTATATAGGCCCGTTGAATGAGCTTGTGATTTGGGTATACTGGGAGCTGTGTATAATCTGTGGGCGTTTTGTTACTCATGCCGACTAGGGAGGAGTCCTCCCATTTATCTATTCAATTTTATTGGGGTCCTACCCTACTGCAATTCATCCCACCAAATACATATCCTTTGATATGTATATTCTTATAATATCATGATGTTAATGGACTGGGTGATCATTTTGTTATGTGAAATGGAGGATGTGGCGGTATAGATAATTTAGGAGTGATTCATATTTGGGTTCCTCTTTCCAATTATAACTATATATTCGAAACAAGTAATGTGTTGTCTGTTTATACATATCATATATATATGTATATATATAAATATATATTTATATATATGATCATATATATATATGTATATATAATATATATATAATATATATATATATACACACACACATATATATATATATATATATGCATATAGGAACGTGTATGTTATATTCATATTTACCTAAATATTTTTGTCATTCATTCGAAGTGTAATATATACATATACATATATATAGTGCGAGAGACAGTTCCCTTCCCAAACGCTATAGTTGTTCCTCATTATGTGCCAAGTTTACATATCACACATAGTCTGAAGGATCATTCGCTTTTGAGATTCGGTCCCTCAATTGTAAAACTATTTTTCATAATGCTTTCCCATTGACATGTAAAAACATGTCCGTGACACACGCTGAGTGCTGAGATTAGGACCACCGCAGCATTCTTTCAATAACTTTGAAATATAAACGTTATAAACTATAGTAGCTTATAGAATGATTCATTTTGCTGTCCCTCAAAGTATTTGTATTTACGCACACATGCACACGCACACACGCACACGCACACACACACACACACTCACACACACGAAAAAAACACGCGGAAACAAAGTTATGAAAACATATTAGTGATTTAATAAATATTTGCCAATTAATAGATAAAAGAACAGGAAAGCAGGAAATGGTATAATCGAGGGATTAAAAGCATCTAACAACAAAAATCCACCTTAGAAGATCTAAAGCAGTGTGAGTACATCAATATTACAAGTTATTTGGTCAAATATGTTCATTCTAAGCAGAGATACACTTGATAAAACGCTGAACCCTACCTAAACTTTTTAAGTTCTTGCAGAGAGAAAAGACATAAAAATAGGGAAATTGAAAGACGGGGGCAACAAACTGTATAAAACGTAATGCAGTATAGATGTAGATGGATGATCAGATTTCTTAATGTTACGATGTGGGGAAAGTGATTATAACGACACAATGAAATTTCGGTCATGCAAGAACGAATAATACACAATAAATTGTAAATAATGCACTGTAAATCTAAATCATGTCATCATTGATTTTCACTAAAAGTACAAACAAATTCTCCTTTTGACATAAAACAGCTGGTGGATAGTGTAATGATCTCATTAAGACTGTACCAGAAAACCCATACTCATCAGTATGGACGAACAAAGTGAACGTTTTCTTAAACCAGCACTATGTAACGTCTTGTAAACCACCAAGTATAAATGACATAATCAAATGAATTTTAAATTCAAACATTTGAAGCCAATTTACATTTTTTTTTTTGCTACTACTATTCAGAAAATGAGTGAAAATTGTCAATAAAGTCCTACCATGGTAATCTCCTTATGATAAGTCGCATCACATTTATTAATCATTTTATGCTACGAAAAACAATTAATGATCTTCAGATCTCTTTTGCTGCTGTTATACACTGCTTCTCCGTATAATTCGATCACCCTATTTGACAACCTAAAGATCAATCTTGACATGACCTCAAACACCTACTTTATTATAAATGAATACATCAATGAAATTTAAGGAAATTCGAGCAATCCATTCAAATGTTATATTTTCTTCAATAGTTTTGAATACATACGTTGCTATTACTCGATATGAAGCATACAACTTTTCATGATGTCACTTCAAGAAAATGGTATAACAAAATGGAAATATTGCAACTGATTGACAAATTGCCCTACATCGACGTACATAAACACTGAATTGATCGGTGTTTTAGTAGTAGCCATGATAAAAAATCATGGGCGAACAGGACGTCGTGGGTTCGAATCCTGCTCGAGTATGTACGCCCATGATTTTTATCATGGCTACTACTAAAACACTGATCAATTCAGTACTTATTTACGTCAATGTAGGGCAATTTGTCAATCAGTTGCAATGGAAACATCTCTACGGAAGAACTTCATAAATTTGGAAAATGGAAATATATACATATTTTCTTTTTTTATTGTTTTTAGCATAATAACAAAGCACACTCACTTACCTCCTTTAGAAGGCAGGGGAATTAAAACCATTGCGGTATGTTAGTATCAAGACTAGGGAATTTTTTCTTTTTTTTTAAACAATGAAATTTTGATTTTCAATATGATCTTGTTCAAACAGAGTAAGCATTACTCTTCCATAGGGCCCTGCAATAAAAATGTGTGTGTGTGTGTGTGTGCGTGTGTGTGTGTTTGTGTGTGTGTGTTTCTCTCGTTCAGACGCCTTTTTGGAACTGATTTGATTTGCTCAAGCATTTCACTCATTTAATACTAGCAGAGTGTAAAACCTAAAATGCGGAGGACAATACATTCAAGGAGATGGAAATATACTGTAGTCCTTTCAGGAAATTACACAAATCAGGAAATTGGAGGCTAGTGTGCATGCCTCACTCGTTCGAGGGAGGGCGCTCTTCAATATATGACAAGCTGAATCATGAACTGCACTCCAAGTCGCATCGTGTCGCTGCCAAGCCTTTTAACATGTTGCACTGTTCATATCACTAACAAGAGATACATTCCATTGAAAACAAAAACAGAATCAGAGCCACACATCTTTTTTTTTTTTTTAATCTGACAACTAATAACAGTCTCAAAAATCGAAAGTGATGGATTGTTAATATTGCACATACACGTAACCATTTCATGAAATGATTCCATGATAATGGAACCTACATGTATTGCACGAGTGATAATTCATAATGATATAACAGTAAAGTAGTAGCCCATCACACGTATGCTGTGCATGTCATCTTCTTGGTTTCACGAGCTTGAAGGAACACATTAAACACCTAAACCGTCAAGAGGGAATCCAATTCCACTGATGTTGACATGATACTAAAATGTTGATATGCTTTAGCTCCCTCTGTTGAAACTCGCCAGCAGGGGAGCAGAGATGTATTTCTCCTATAAACGATCCGACCGCTATCATAACCGTCTGGTGCACGAGTCATACAGGTCATGTTGTCTTTGCGAGGGAGCTCTGTCATGTGCTTTGAAATTCCACTTGTAATTTTTACTCATCTTAGAGAGAGGGAAAAAAGTTCATTGAACTTGGAGTATAAAAATCTGGGTTCGTTCTCTCAGTGATTGATTGTTAGGTCAGATTGATTGTCAATAAGCTCTTCAAGTTCTCGCACAGCTGCTGGGTCGTGTGCAAACATATTCGTCCATATACACAGCGTTCATGACTCTCGATTTAGCTTACTTTCTTCCACTATGATTCATGATTCCGCCTCGAAATTTCCACACCATTCTTGGACTTGATGTTTGAGAGCCTGTCTTCTAGCTAACAATAGTCGCACATGTTCCTCGTACGCCTTGTCTATATCATCATTGAGCCTTCTCATCATGTTTGCTATTTCATTGCGTTGTGTCTCTATGACCTGAAGGTGGTTTTCTACGGTTTCCTTCTTTGATTTTACTCTTTCTATTAACTCACTGATATTTTTCGTTAGTTTCTCCTCATGAATGGATGCCCTTTCCAGTTGATGACCAGCTTGCGAGTGCTCTACCATGCCACACGTACCGCAAATGTACTCCGGGCAATGGTTACAGAAATACTCTTCATCAGCGCTTGGGTGTATCTTACACTTTCGTCGCCTCCTTATGGGAACTTTTCCCGAGAGCACCTCGCTCATGGCTACCACTGAGTGGGCAGAGAATGGTGTCCAGATAGAGTGAGTTTTCTCACAAGATGTGCACATATTTTGCCCACAGTCCTGACAATAGGACACAGCTGGCGGCTTTTCATGTATGTTACAGAGTGTGCAGGTTGGACTCTTGGTTCTCATTTCTTCCAGGAGAGAACACTTCGATACGTTCGTTGGTAACATACACACGTCTCCATTAAGTAGGGGCGTTCCATTTCTGCAAGAGTCTCTTGGCTTGGCTGAGTTTGAAAGACACGTTCCAGACAGTCTTTGCAGAAGGTATGTGAACATGCCAATGATTTAGGTTGGTTGAAACGTGTAAGACAAATTGAACACTCCAGATTCTTGCTGCTGATTTGATGAAATGTTGCCATGGTGATTGTCTATGAAAGGAGAAACACAGAGCGGCGAATGTATCAGTCAATGCAAGCTAGATTAATACCACGAATCATTCATCGGACAGAAACGGGATGGCAATGCAACGCTTGCTCTGACATTCTTTGAATTTTGCGAAATTCAGTGGGAATCAATGAGACACAACTTTAGTATTCGTTTGTGTGAATACCGTTTCCCCACTTTTAACGAATAATGCTTATTGTTAGAATGCAGTTCATTTAAATGTAACAGATCACACCCTGTTATCTTGTGAGCCTGTCATAAGATGCTGCAAGTTAGAATATAGACCCCACATTATTTACTATTAACAACTAAAGACTTATATAGTAGACCTATATAAATAAGTCAAACAATTAAGAAATAGTCCAGTCAAAATATGAAATGACCCACAACTAATTGCAACAGAAACGATTCCACTTGCATTTGACCCGGAAGAGCTATTAAAATAACATATTAAAAGTTCCCTAAAATTCGAGTGGTGGATCAGTGTCTAATTTGCATAAATTCAAAATGGCCGCTATACAACCTGTTTATGCCTATATCTGGGGACTAACCCACAGAAAGTAAATTCCGGTGTCTAATCCTATGTTTTTTAGATCAAGGAACACAATTATGTTATGTATAGCAACTTTCAAGCATCCTTTTATATAGTTTTTGCATATATTTGCACATAATTACATGCAAAATGGCCGCCATATTGCCTGCGCAAGCCCGTATCTTCGTATATCATTAATGTAGTACACTCAGGAATAAGTTGCTATATATCTGGACATAAAACCCGCAGAAAATAGATTCTGGTGTCTAAACCTATGTTTTTTTTTTTTTAGGTCAGGGAATACAATTATAATATAAGCAGTAACTTTCAAACTTCCCTTTATACATTTTTTACATATATTTGCATTCAATTAAATGTAAAATGGCTGCCATAATGCCACTACAGGCTTATATTTCTATCTGTAAAAGGTACCTAGTGATGGTGTTTGTGGTCTTAATTATACTGCTGAGAATCACTGATGTAGAATACGTTCCACTCAGGAATACTTACCTATATTTCACTAAAAATGTGCATATATTTATACATAAATCTATTCAAATTACTATAGTGAATATAATTTCAGATATATACGAATACGAGCTGCAGAACGTTAATTGTACTTTAATGTCTACATCCAAGATTTCAAGGGGAAATTGTTATGATACCATTCACAACCTTGATGATTATCCTACACCTAGCGTGTATATTCTTGCATTTATTAAAAGTATTGTATTACATTGTACTCACATTTTCTTGAGATAACGCCTCAAAACAGAAAACAACTGTAAGTAGCATCGAATAGAGCATATCTTTATTTAACTGTAATCTCAACTTATCTTCCAAAGTGTGCTCAATAGGTACACAAATATCAAAGTCTAAAATTATGTAGTAGGAATCGTTAAGATATTTCATGATTGCATGATATTTAATGTATTATATTTGGTAATTTGCCCTCATGTTTACTACTTATTACTTGTGTCTATGTTGCAATTCTGCATTTCTTCTTCTTTTTTTTTTCTGCCAAAGGGGGGGGGGGGCATGTTATCAAGTTCATGATTATCCACAAGCTACTCTACAAAAGTTTCATGAGTTTGGACATATCTCATATAGCTTTCAAAGTGTGCTTACTGTACACAAAAATTGGTCTTAAATCATTCAGCAGCATCTTTTTTCTTACCTGCGATGATTTACATCCATGTTTAGTCGATACTTGTGTCCTTTGTTGCAAAACTTTTGGTAAAGGCATGTTTATCAATGGGCAACATAATGACCGTGATAACTTGTATGGAAGTGGATTTTGTCTTTTTTTTTGCGCGGTTTCACTCATTGACTTACTGAAAATGTAAAACATTGTGATTTACAGCCAGATACAAAGAAAAAGAAAAAAAGGAAATGCCTTAACATTTCTATTACTAGTACTCTGGATTCATCAGTCGATCAATACAAACAGCATCCTTCTCATTGGCTTCAAGCTCATACAACACATATAAATTCTTATAAGCCTTACTTTTACCATTTGTCGTGTTGTATCTGCAGCTTTATTAAAAAAAAAATGTTTCCTATTGCATTGAGGCTTCGCACTAATAACATTTTCATCAACACACAGTTGGTTTTTTTTTTCAGAAATGCGAGCAGTATGAAGGCTGAATTCAATTTTGCTGGCGAAAAAGCAGTCCTAAGTCAGATAAAAAAAAAATACACATCATTTTCTGTTCCTAACCCTTCAAAAAGGTCCCTTCCCTCCACCTCAGTAGCAGCTTTTCTTCAAGTTAAACAGTGGAAGGGAAATGACGTACAATCATTGGAATTGGGACGATTTGAGAAAGATGTGTAATCAATGTTCTGATCACTACAAAGCTGCAGCTATTAAGGAACTCCTGAAGAAAGTCTGATGCAACTGCAAGACAGGATGTTAGCAACTGGCAGTGTATAGTTGCAGGGCAAACAGATTTGATTGCTCATAACCCATACAAGTGTCAGATGCGGGCCATTATATACCAGACTTTTGTAATGTTGTATTTCTAAAATATGTGAGGAGTGAGATGATGCTGTTCTAACTGGTAATCCGCGTGTTGGTACTAGTACAGAAAAGATGACGAATTAGGGTGGTAATGCATTTCAGTCCAACAGTGCCATTTAGTCAGACCAAATTTTCGTCGAAAACATTCGTCTTTCTTCACAATTGTCACTGTCGATCCCGAGGAAGACAAATGTATCCGTCGAAAATTTGGTCTGAATAAATAGCACTGTTGAACTGAAATGCATTACCACCCTACTTCGTCATCTTTTATACATATATAAATAAGTAAATATATATATATATATATATATATATATATATATATATATATATATACATATATATACATATATATATTACGGGTACCATCTACCCTAACCCCCACCCCACCCCACCCCAGGCCACAGGATGCCCAAACATCGTTATTGATCAGTGACTACCAGGAAAGGCTGGTTGACTATCAGGTAAAGTCTGATTGACTATCAGGAAAAGTCTGATTGACTACGGGAAAGACCGTTGACTATCAGGAAAGTCTGATGCAGTATTCCATCACGGACAAAGCACAACTACTGGCTGGGATGTCTCTATGGGGGCCGGAGGTGTGAGTTTGTGTCAGTGAAAGACAAGATGAGGTGGGTCTCTGAACCGTTTATCTTCGTGATAGTAAATCGGAGCATGACGTTGGCAATGTAAGTCCATTGAAAAGCTATCAGGGATTCATGTTTGTCATGTTTTTTAAACTGATTTCATCCTTTCATCTTTGGCTCTTCATGGAGGGAACCAGTCCATGGATGCGTCGTTGCTACGCCAAACGCGCACATACAAACTGCGCGGTTACCATGCACTGTGGCAACAACTACCACCAGTTTATAGACGCATTCCATCACAAGCAGGTTAGTTTTGAAATCCGTCCGACCAGGAGCAGACGTATACCCTTGTGTGTATGTTCTGCTTCAGAAACGGATTTTTAAATCTAACATCACATCGCATCCTGGTCGCTGATGAAGAATGCGATGACTAACCTGTTTGGTGTCTTGTTTCCAAAACATGCGCTTTCCTCGCCAGGATAAAGCGTTTTAATGCCATTTTAGGTTTTAATCTCATATTACGGGTACCATCTACCCTAACCCCCACCCCACCCCACCCCAGGCCACAGGATGCCCAAACACCTAGAATCTTATCTACGTGCGGACGCCTTGGGGCTGGGACCAAATCATGGGGGGCCACTTTTGATTTTTGATCCTCTTTTTGAAAACATATGGTAAAATTTTGAACAAACTTAGTACTGTAGGTGCATTTATCGCTAGTGTCATGAATATATGAAGATCATGCCTCCCTGGGTAATGGAGGTCCCTAAAGGCTTCTAGATATGGCCCAAGAGGTTCCCAAAGTCTTCCAGTTTCCTCTCTCCCAAGTAATAGTCTGTAAGAATGCATGGAAGGTGAACTTGAGATACTCGAGTGAGGGCTGGACCCCTGGGTCTTTTATTCAAAAAGTGAGTGAGTGACATGGTACCCTGATATGACAAGAACATTCTCTAAACAAATGTCCAAACTCATGAGATTTTTGTAGAGGAGCTTATTGATATAAGCTACTCTGAATTTGAATAGATATATGTATAGATATATGCAAATTTTTAGTGAAATATACGTACTCTCTAAAAAAAAAATCGAGTGAAAATATTCACTCCTAAAGGAGTGAATACAAAAAAAAGAGTGAATTTAGAGTGAAATTGGAGTGAATTTTGAGTGAAAATATTCATTTTCACTTGTTTTGGAGTGACCTCAGGGATCACTCTTAAATCTTCGAGTGATCCCTGAGGTCACTCCAAAATGAGTGAAAATCAGTGAACATTTTCACTCAAAATTCACTCCAATTTCACTCTAAATTCACTCTTTTTTTGTATTCACTCCTTTAGGAGTGAATATTTTCACTCGATTTTTTTTACAGAGTAATTGTTCCTAATTGGAACGTATTCTACAACAGTGATTTTCAGCAGTAAAATTAAGACCATAAGCCCCTTTTACACTTTCACGGATCGCATCGCGGATGACCACGGATCATCGATCCGGGATCATCCGTACTGTTTCCGGCATGACCGTGTTGACTCCGGGCAGTCACCCGGCACTATCCTTGATTATTCGGCATGTCCGAGGAAAAAAATAAGCTTGCTTAATTTTTCATCCCGGACATCACGGGCGAAAATCAATACGAACTCTTCCTTGTTGGCACCGGATACTCCGTGTCGCTTCCGTATTCCTTCCTTGCAGGCACCGGCTATTCCGTGTTGCCTCCGGACTCATTCCGGGACAATCCGTGAAGACATCGGGACGTCCGTATTAGCATTGGCTCCATCCGGGATGAAAAATTCGTGTATTTTGCAAATATAAGCTCATGCAGTCCATTAAATTTGCTCACATCTTCCCCCATCAGTACAGCCAGCAACCCCTCATACTCTGTTCGTATAATGGTCGCACGAAAACCTTCAGTGACCCACATACATTTCCTTGACCTTTTTTTTTGTGTGTGTATGTGTGTGTATTTTGATTTGTTTTGTTTTGTTTTGTTTTGCTTTGCTTTGTTTATGTGATGATGTTCTCGCAAAATGAGAGTTTGCAACAAAGAGATTTGCGTGACGTCGACAAGCCGGGGCGTGGCTGCTGTAGATTTTCTGATGTGCTTATCATTAGCGCTGGAGGCATGTTGCCCGAGCATGATAAAGTATCAAAAGCAAACGTAAATGTTATCTGTCAACATTTTTGGGATATCCGTGTAAAGACCGCGAAGGAACCCAGTTACATCCGTGCTCTTCCTTGATATGGCCGTGTTAGCCCCGTATCGTTTCCGCTGTGGTCCGCGTTCGTTCCTTGTCTGTCCGTGTAGGCACCGTACTTGTCCTTGTAGCCTCCGTACTTGTCCGTGTAGACATCCAGTTGGCATCGTATTCACGCCGGCATTGAGAGGAAAATCGATATTTTGCATGCCGGAACACCACGGATGACGATCCGTGGTCATCCGTGAAGCAATCCGTGAAAGTGTAAAAGGGGCTATAGACACCATCACTAGGTACCTTTTACAGATAGAGATATAAGCCTGTAGAGGCATTATGGCAGCCATTTTGCATTTGTTAAATGCAAATATATGCAAAAAAAATGTATAGAGAGAAGCTTGAAAGTTACTGCTTACATCATAATTGTATTCCCAGGCCGAAACATAGGCCGAAACATAGGTTTAGACACCAGAATATATTTTCTGCGGGTTTTATGTCCAGATAATAGCGACATATTCCTGAGTGCACTACATTAATGGTATACGAAGATACGGGCTTGCACAGGCAATATGGCGGCCATTTTGCATGTAATTATATGTAAATATATGCAAAAACTATGTAAAGGGATGCTTGAAAGTTGCTACAGATAGCATGATTGTATTCCTCGACCTAAAAAACATAGGTTGAAACACCAGAATTTACTTTCTGTGGGTTACATATCCCGAGATATAGGCATAAACAGGTTGTATGGCGGCCATTTTGAATTTTTGCAAATTAGACACTGATCCACCACTCGAATTTTAGGGAACTTTTAATATGTTATTTTAATAGCCCTTCCGGGTCAAATGCAAGTGGAATCGTTTCTGTTGCAATTAGTTGTGGGTTAACCCACTTTTTGTCGTATTTTGACTGGACTAAAAGAGATGCGTCACTATCCAGCACTCTAATGATCACTGCGAATCACCTCTTTGCACCTACCTCTTGGTTTGTATGTGAATCCTAGGCTATAGCTCAGCTTTTTGGTCGTTTTGTCACGAGGAAAGGGTTTTCATTTCACCAATTTGTGATCAAATCCTTAGACGTTCATTTATTTTCAAGGCGGCCAGTGATTGATATCTTTATTCAGATATAACATTACAAAACAGGCAACGCTAGTTTTTTTCTGTTAAGGAAACTATTAACTATATGGGAATAAACACGTTCATCAGAATTAGCAAAATCATAGCACTACCAAAAGAACATGGGAGAATTAATTAGATGCATATTTATTGATCATGCCTTTGCAAACTACACTCCGTGTCAAGCAACAGTATCATGCGTATAGCGTATGGCTATCGTTTTATTTGCTTACCAAGTATGCCGCACTTTCGGGTTCAATATTGCTGATTTACGTGTGACTCCGAAGTAAGCTACGGCATGAGATCACAACCTGTGTAATCTGTTCAGCCTGAAGGAAGGTGAGAGTACAAATTAGATGGAATGTGGTCTTACTCTGTAAACCCAAAAAGAGTGCTGAGAGTAAAAGGTAATTAACAACAAAGATGCATTACGCAGCTCTGACAAAATGGCGATTCGAGCATCTATCAATATTCAAAGAAATATGTGTATCCACCGTGACCTTTTCACTGTGACCCTTCAGAGCTGTTGAAGCGGGGTTTTCCCCACATTTCTAATACTGTATGTCTATCTGAAAATCACAGCACCCAATGCAAGTCGCCTCTTACGGCGAATCCTTTTTTCTTTTCTGATATTGAATGTGGGGAATTTACTGGAATGATTTAAACAAAAGTACGATAAAGGACCTCATGAAAGATAATCTGAGGAAAATAAGACATTTATTTCATTTCACTTAACTGTTGGCATGTCATGTAACACGGCGTACACTATATAAAGATAGCTTTAACTTTGCACCTTTATGTGTCAGTGTCACACTGGATGTACCTTTAAAAGTGATACTGGGCACCTTTCTGTTCTGAAAGGTACAATTTAAGGTACCTCTCGTAAAGGTGTTCTTAGTGCTAACTTTCACGGCACCTTTACCACTGTCCGTGGTAAAAGGACAAAGTTGAACCTATATGATAGGGCCAATATCATTGATATTATTTCAGGACAATATGGATGAAAGCGATTCCTCTCTTGATAAAGAAGATTTCGAATGGGTTTTTTAATTACTGAAGTGTACTATACCCGAAGGGTTCACAGAAGTGCATTCATAAATGCGATTAACTACAAGCAAAAGTAGAACTTATGGAAACAAGAAAAAAAAAAACAGTGATTGTAACCAAGGAAACTACAATGACACTGCAATAGTTGTTCAAATGTAAAAGTTTGAAAATCACCCATAAGATCTTTCTCTCTTGTCTGTTATTCTTGTTTCACTGGGCAAGTTATAATGCTCTTTATGTTGTTCGTTTTATTTTTTTCCATTGCTAATTCAATGCAACCTTTATGTGACAGTATCAACACTGTATGTATGAATCATCCCACGAGACTAACATAAAAAATAAGGCTATGAGTCATACAGCTCATGAGTTATACGGCTCACGAGTCATATAGCCCATGAGTTCGACATTACACACATAAGGCTCACGAGACCGACACTGAGCAAAGAAAGCCCATATCATGTAAAACAAGTGTGCATCCTGCAACATTGAATATTTTGTGAAATATTTTCATGTAATTTTCATTTCACAGCGGGTATTTTTCTAGTTGGTTGATCTGAATACCTATGTCATTTTATTTCATTTTTTTTTTAAGTAGGTGTATACCGGTATGTGTTTTGCGAAAAGGGAGACGAGGGCGTTATGGCGTTTTCGAAATTAATGTTGAAACATCTCATGAACTTTTATTTAATCTTTTTTTTTCACAAACACTCACACATGCAAACACAAGATCTTAGACATTTCAGTGGGTGAGGGAGGGCAGCAGACGAAGTAATACACTGGCAACTCTTCTTTTCCATCTCTCATATCTTCCTTATGCTATTATCTGGACACCCTATACGTCAATGAATTGGTCTATAGGTGGCGCAATTCCTCATGTCGGTCTCGGGGGCCTTTTTTGGCTTGTGTTGGTCTCGTTGCCCCCCCCCCCCTTTTTTTTTTTTGGCCCTGTGTCGGTCTCGTGTGCCTCTTTTGAATAGTGTTGGTCTCGTGAGATTTGTTTGCTCATGCTCCAGTCATACACGGCCGGATTTCGAACCGCGTCCATAAAAAATTAAAACCTTTTGACCCGGTTCGAGCCGTGGAGACCCGTATTGATAAAAATCCGCTGTAAATCATAGTTGAATATAACATCAGTAATATCTGAATAATTGGTAAAAACTGCTTTAAGTTATAAAGAACACCTGCATTTCTTGAAATCAGTTTATTCAAATAAACAAGATGAGTGTTTCAATTCAAATGATCGTTAATGAAAAGTCCCCAAAATTTTGCTGAATGTACACGACGCATAAATGTTTTATTACTGTTATTGAGTTTTTTTTTTTGCATATTCAACGATAATTTGTTCGCTTGAATTCTAGATAACGCAACTCTTTATCAACCGTTTCAAAAAGTATTTGGGGGTCTTTATGAGAAAACAGAACAATCGAATCGTCAGCGAATAAAAGAAAAGTCTAAAGTTTAGAAGAATATGTTATGTCATTGATATAACAAAGGAAAAGAAGGGGTCCTGATAAAGATAATGATAATGGTAATGAATAACATTTATATAGCGCTTAATACTGATGTTTCTAAGCGCATCAATCCGGAAAAAAAGAAGAAAGTATAACATAAAAATAAGATACAGCGTTATGTACATATTTTGATACAAAGGCAGCAGCAGCAACAACAGAATTAAGGTTGTGTAAACAGATTTTTCAACAATGACTTGAACCTATCAACATTTTCAGCATTACGAATATAAAGAGGGAGTTTATTCCAAAGATGATCCTTGAAGAACATAGCATGAAACATTCTATAAAGACGACTCACTATCATGCAAATAAACATATTACTGTCTACCAGACAGGTAACTTCTGAACCACTCCAAGGCCTTCCCACTCGTACCATAATTAGTCAATTTCCAGAGAAGAATTTCGTAGTCAATCGTGCCTAATGCCTTGGAGAAGTCCAGAGGCACACCCACGGTATGTTCATGATTATCCATTGCAGAAGCATTTTTTGTCAATGAAATATAACATTGCATGTGAAGTTGAGTGTCTTTCACGAAAACGAAATTGCGTTTCAAGATAGTATTCTAATAGTCCAGTAGACGATGTCATAGACCATGTACATGACCTGGAAAAGCTTTTAAGTACAAGTTTTTTTTTTTGTTGTTGATTCGTGTTCTTGAAGGGTATTGGAGTAAATTTAGCTTGGTTGCCACCCGGGTAACCTTGGGCAACTTTTTGTTATTAGCCTAATTAGCATAATTACGTAATTAGCATATATAAAATATATAATATATTACTAATTTTGATACAGGGAACCAGAAAACACGGGAAATAAAACTTGTTTAGGGTTTTCTATATCGAGGAATCCATTCGTGACATTAATTTTCAATTTCAAATTACGTAAGTGTCTTGAATGCCGTAATTAGCATAATGAGCGTATTTGCATACGTATAATAGTGAAGTATATGCTAATGTATACCATTGATATGACCTGAAAATGCTGTTAAGCCCAAGATTTTGTTGGTGTTGTGGTTGATTTATTGTTAAGATGGGTGCTGTAAAAGTGGATATTTGAAGTTATCTGACCTTGCTCGGTACCTTGGTGACCTTGAACAATCATTTTTTTTGGTCTCATTAGCATATTCAGCTAATTAGCGCAATATGTCATATGTTCTTAATTTCACTGCAGAAAGCCCGAAAACACACGTATAATACGATTTTCAAGGGTTTTTTAAGACCAGGAATTCATCTGTAACATTGGTTTGTACTTCCAAACTATGTAACTGTCTTTAATAACTTTTATCATAATTAGCATAATTACATTATTAGCATATTATGTATGTACAGTGTACAATAGTCCAGCAAATGGTGTCATATGCCATGTACTGTATATGACCTGGAAATGTTGGTATATACAAGGTCTTTGTAGATTGGTGTATTAGATGGGGACTAACAACGCAGTAAACTAATTAAACTAGTTGCCATCCTCTCAGCCTTGGGTAAATATCTTTGATTAGCCTAATAAGCATAATAATTTATACCTAATTAGCGTAATATGTATATCCTGCTAATCGTTATAGGACGCCTGGATATTGAATTTTAATACAGGAAGCCTGAAAACACGCAAGCTACAGCTTGTTATTAGGAATCCATTTGTAACACCAGTTCCCAATTTCAAATGCTGCAAGTGTCTTAAATATCATAATTAGCGTATTAACCTTATTTGCATGTATACAAAAGTAAATTCGAAGTAAAGTAGATAGTTAAATACACCAAATGCAAATGATCTCGAAAAGTTGTTAAGTACAAGGCTTTTTATTGCTTTATTTGTTTTAGACGAGTATTGAAGTAAGCTAAGCTTCGTTACCACCTTAGCAACCTAGTGCGATTATTATCTATCAGCCTAACTAGCATATTTAGCAAATTAGTACAATGTTTAATATGTAGTTAATTTCAATGCAGGAAGTCTAAAAACCAACAAAAAAATGTTTTTCAAGGTTTTAAATGAAGCGGAATTCATTATAACATCGGTTTTCACATATTTGCAAATGGTACAAAGTGTCTTAAATTTCGTAATTGGGATAATGAGATTATTTGCATATTTCCCATAGTCCATTTTACGATATCAAATACCGTTTTTGCGACCTTGAAATATGTTAGATCATATGTATATATGTTAGATTGATCACCGGTAATATCTGATATTCTATGTGTGATATGGGTTGCAATAATGCAAACTCTAATATTGTTGTTTTGTATCCCCATGTACGTGTCTAAACCTGCCATTCGTTTTGAATGAAACGGTGGACCTGGTTCTTTTGTATATTTGTTATTCTCACACTTACTTGAACTTGAATAAAGTTATGATTAAACAAATATATATATATATTGAATATGCATTTGTACAAAGTGAATGTGGCCTGTTCGGCCCACGTTGGAAAAAAGATAGATCGAGACTGGGATGATGCCGCTTGAGGCCAGGGAAGAATAAAGTTTTTGGTACTTTAAGTCTAATATCATTGGTGGTGGTGATTTGTTTTGTTGTCAGAATGTGTGACATGTTATTGTTCCACCAGTATTTCCCTCCCTTCTGTAATATATATATATATATATATATATATATATATATATATATATATATATTAATCATACAACTATGAAAAAACTATATTTTGATTTATAGGGGGATGTCCTTGCCCTCCCAACCCAACCATCCCCCATAAAAAACTGGCGTCACAAATGATTTCCTGTTCATAGAAAACCTCTGAAAATGTGTTATTTTTTCAAGCTTTCTTTATTATAAGCGTGAAAAAACATATTCTATTGTCAATTCTATTAGATCTTTATGCTATTAGCCTACTAGACTGTAATTGCCTGATGTTGGCAACGAAGTATTATTCATCCTTGAATACAAATCTCAAAACCATGAAAAGTCATATCTTATGATTACTGTGTATTCAGATTCCTGGATTAAGATTAGCAACATGCTCATTGCATATTCTAATTAGCTAACATCATGCTAATTAGCCTAATCAAAGATAATTACCCAAGGTTGAGAGAGTGGCAACCAAGCTTAACTATAGTTTACAGCATTGTTAGTTCCCATCTAACATATAAAACCCCAGTCTACAAAGACCTTGTACATACCAACTTTTCCAGGTCATAAAATACAGTACATGGCATAATCATGACACCATTTGCTGGACTATTGTACACTGTACATACATAATATGCTAATTATGTAATTATGCTAATTATGATATTAAAGACATTTATATAGTTTGGAAGTACAAACCAGTGGTACAGATGAATTCCTGGTCTTAAAAAACCCTTGAAAATCGTATTACACTGTATACATGTGTTTTCGGACTTTCTGCAGTGAAATTACGAACACATGACATATTGCACTAATTAGCTGAATATGCTAATGAGACTAATAAAAATGATTGTTTAAGGTTGCCAAGGTACCAATCAAGGTCAGATAACTTCAAATATCCACTTTTACAGTACCCATCTTAAGAATAAATCAACCACAACACCAACAAAATCTTGGGCTTAACAGCATTTTCAGGTCATATCAATGGTATATATTACCATATACCATGTACTTCACTATTATACGTATGCAAATACGCTCATTATGCTAATTACGGTATTTAAGAAACTTACATAATTTGAAATTGAAAATTAATGTCACGAATGGATTCCTCGATATAGAAAACCCTTAACAAGTTTTATTTCCCATGTTTTCTGGTTCCCTGTATCAAAATTAGTAATATATTACATATTTTATATATGCTAATTACGTAATTATGCTAATTAGGCTAATAAAAAAGTTGCCCAAGGTTGCTCGGGTGGCAACCAAGCTAAATTCACTCCAATACCCTTCTAGAACACGAATCAACAAAAAAAAAAAACCTTGTACTTAAAAACTTTTCCAGGTCTAAGAAATTTCTACTCGACTATAAGATATGTTTTAAGAAATTCTGCAAGTATTTTGGAAAATGGTGTAAGTAAAGATATTGGCCTATAATTTCAGAAAATTAAAGGATCCTCCTTTTTAAAAACCGATATTACCTTGGCTAATATCATCAAAACCAAAGCTACCTTTATTTTTTTAATTGTTTTATTATATTCAAAACTTCCTGTTCATTTGTGGGGGTGAAAAATAACGGTTCAGATATGGAATTATGCAGAAAAGTATGAAATGGCTTTGGAGGAGGCGCAATTTTCTTTGCCAAATCAGGACCTATATTTACAGAAGAATTAATGAATTCCTCAGCTAAAATTTGATTATCGTTTTCAATATTTCATCACCTATTTTCATTTCCTTAATAACCTGGGAATTCCCCTTATCAAAAACATAATCAATCACTCTCCATGTTGCTTTCATATTCTTATAACAGTTGTCAAATTGCTTAATAAAATATTCTTTCTTTTTCAAACGTAAAACACAGAACAAAAACATTATTACATTTAACATAAGAACTGACATTAGAATCAGTAGGATTCTTTTTAAACTTATGAAATAACTATTTCTTTATTCACACATTTCAGCAAGGACTTATTCAACCATGGCTGCCAAGAGACTTGTTTATAATCATTCTCTTTCTTCAAAATAACTGAATTCTCATATAGAGTATTAAACAAATCTAAAAAAATATTAAAAGAACTATTCACTTCATGTTCATTGAAGACGTTATTCCAATCTGCAGAAGGTAGTTTGGCTCTAAAAAAGGACAATATCTAAACTTTCAAAATTCTTTTTCAATTAATACTTCTTGTATGAAAATCGACCAAAAGAGTCAGAACATTGTTAATAAATGGGAAAATCATCACTGATATCAGATAATATAACACCAGTTTCATAAGGTTGTAAAAAATTAAAAAATATATTATTAATTAAAGTGAAGGAACGAGTGTTATGTCTAGTCGGTTTAGTAATAGATGGGAAGAAAGAATGAGAGGACAGCAAATTAGAAAATTATGAACAGAATTGTCTTTACAATGCAAAAGATTGATATTGAAATCGCCAATAATAAAATATTTTTTCTTTTGCAGTTCCTGACTTGATAAAAGATCCTGCGCATTACTTAAAAACTCAATAATAGAAGGATTGGAGGTTTGTAAAACACTTCTACTACAATGCCTTTATCATTGGGCACAATGATAATTACAAAAAGAGAATCTAAGGAATGTATCATGATATTTGAATAAGGTATACGTGTACTTTTATAATAATATTTTGAGAAATATACAATGGAACCCCACCTCCTTTCTTATTAATTCTATTGTTTGAAATAAAATCAAACTCTGAAATATTATGAAGAGGAAAAACATGTTTATGCCACGTTTCTGTTAAAAAGATTACATGACAATGATAATTGCCTTCCTCCAAGAAAGATGATAATATATCATTTTTTTTTAATACTCCTTACATTGGAATGACACATTGAAAAACCCTCTTTGTTATTGGCGATCCTATTAGTAATTTGATTTTCTGTATGATATACAGAACAGAGGAAGAGGGCAAATTAGAAATATCATTTTCATCAAAAGGATAATCTAATCTTGTGTTTTCGAATTGAAAGTAGCGCCCAAATCCGTTTTTATTTCCGTATGAATCACATCATCAGCAATATTATAGATTTGACCTGGTGAATACGCTTAAAGTGGTTCATGGGCTGTATAACTCGTGGGTTTATTTTACTTGATGTCGAGCTCGTGGGATGTGTAACTCGTGGGCTGTATGACTTGTGGGCTGTATGACTCCATTGTGGCGGTCTCTTGACGTGCACCCGTACAATAGGTATAGCTGTACGTGAATACATCGCAATCTCTTAATCATGTACGCATGTATGTTTATACATTGCCAGTTGATCTGGGAAGACTAGTATCGGGAGGTTTCTATCACCTCCCTCTCTTTCTTACTCTTTCTATCTCCTATCCTCTATTCCACGAGCATCATGTGGGACCCCCCTTTTCGCACTTTAAGTAACGGTATACATGTACTTCACTTTGATCACTTCTGCTTTTTTTTTTTTTTACTATACAATGTATGATTACTATAGGTCGTTAATTGTTGTATAGTCTTTTCATTTCACTATGTTCTATTTACCTTATTTTTTGTTATCAAAGGAAGTGAAACATATGTTTTGTCGAAAAATGAAATAAACTTTGAATTGAATTGAATTGAATTGAATTGGATTGTATGTATTAATGTCATGTATCATCGGTTGCCAAAGAGTCAAGCTTTTAGCTTATTGCTGGCAACCGTTCTGTGTGCTAATTTATAACGACTGTAATTATGCCATAGATGTATGCGTTATGAAAATTGTTGAAATTGTAGAAACAATATCCACGGTGTGTAGTACATTACCATATACTGTATGTACATAAATGTTTGAGGATATTGCTGGAAAATCGCAAATGATGTGAGAACAGAAAATAGATAAACTAAACTAAACTAAATCAGTAAAAGTTTGAAGGCAATTGACAATCCTTTTAAAAGTTATGAATCTTGAAAGTTTCTGTGCAGTCACTGCTGG
Source organism: Diadema setosum (assembly GCA_033980235.1). Taxonomy (NCBI): domain Eukaryota; kingdom Metazoa; phylum Echinodermata; class Echinoidea; order Diadematoida; family Diadematidae; genus Diadema; species Diadema setosum. The sequence continues at coordinate 933,415 of CM067062.1, forward strand.
ATGAGAAGAATACTATATAGTTAGTGATATCACATGCGTAGAACGATATAAGGGAAGAGAATTCCGAAAATTTCTTTTGTGAAAAAAGGTACATATTCTCTCAACTTGTTACTGACAAAATTGTAAGTGTAATATCTTTCCCTGGCCTTCTGAAAAAGGCAGATCATTTTCTCTTTTTTTATGCGAAGAAAAAAACAAGGAAAAAATGTTAAATTCTTTATATGTTTTCTTTTCATCGTTCTACAAAAATGTGACGCCACAAGCTGTAGCAGTCTTCTCATCCAGCGACGGTGGAAATTAGAATGTAAATCTTTATAAATTTTGAACGGATTATCAAATTTCCCTCTAATTTTCACTGATTATTGTGTTTTAATAGTACTGCTGCATTCTTTGTACTCACATGTAGTAAGGTGAACTCGTCCTTAAAAAATCCTTATATGACAAGATTGCTACCTATTCTCTCCAGAACGCTTTAGCTTCAGTATGTAAAGATTGTTGTACTACATTTTTAACATATCACATAGTCAGATACAGGCACATCAAAACAATATTTACACGTAATTTGGAATTACAATTTGACATTCTGTTCTATCATTGTCCTCTGCGAGAAACTTTCGCATCTATACTTTGATTTTGATTTGATTGGTTCCTGCATTATATTATTGCTCATGCAGATACATACACATATATCATATACATTGATGGTACCATACATATAAATGGATATACATATACATTAGTTGCTAACAAAGTAAGTTTCTTCATTACCTTTAGAATAATTATACAGCAATACAATTTCTTCATTGCCTTTACAATGTACAACAGAACATATCAGTGATGCAGTGAATAACGCAGAAGGGCTACAGCTTAAGCATTGCTTGATTTGCATGCAGCCCTCGTATACATAATACATAACATAGGAAAATAGGGGGGGGGGGAATGACTTGCATAGAGATAGGATAGGAGAAAGGAGGGAGGACATAGTCTGGTAGGAATGGGGGGTCCCCATGCACCCCCCGAACACATTTTTTGAACTTACTTTTTTGTAACCCTTAGGGTGTCTAGTTAATGATTTTTTTTGTTCCCAAGAAAAAATCGTGTCCCATGGGGGTCATTGGCGGCCATCTTAGCAGCCATCTTGGATTTTCAGGGAAAATCATTATCTTCCATAACTTTTGAACTACACAGTATAAAATTATAAATAAAGCATTTCTTCAGGGTAAACATGACACGAGGAATCGATTGCAATGGTTATTTATGTAATTAAAGCAAGTCTGAAACAAGAAAAGCCTAAAAATATGCAAATTTCGGTGTCATTTTCACCGAAAAATACCTAAATAGTTTACTTTTGAATAACACAACATACAGGGACAAATAAAACAGTAATTCCGAGTTAATATGGCATGAGGAATCGTTTGAGAGAGTTATTTACATGATTAAAGCAAGTTACATACAAGAAAAGTCCAAACATGTGAGGAAAACCAGTGTCGTATACTCTAGAAATATTCCTAAGTATACATAATGACAATCTCATATCTCCTAAGAGTAAACTAACCTCTTTTTCTTAACAGTCTGGTAGGAATGGGGGGTGGGGGTCCCGTGCACCCTCCTTTTTGTATCCCTTAGGGTGTCTATTTGATTTTTTTTTTGTCTCCAAGTGAAAATCGTGTCACATGGGGGTCATTGGCAGCCATCTTGGATTTGCGAGGAAAATCATTAATTTCTATAACTTTTGAACTTTCCAACATACAAGGACAAATAAATAATTTCTCCAGGGTAAATTTGGCATGAGGAATCGATTGACATTGTTATTTACATGATTAAAACAATTATGATACATGAAAAATCCAAACATGTGTTGTTTGCTCTGCCCAAATAGTCCATATACATACATGACAATTATATACCTCATATGATTGACCACTAAAGTCTAGGAATGGGGGATCCTCATGCACCCTAAATTTTTGTATCCCTTATGGTGTCTATTTGATGATTTTTTTTTTTGTTTCCATGTAAAAATCGTGTCGGGGGGGGGGGGGGAGTCATTAGCGGCCATTTTTTTATTTGAGAGGAAAATCAGTAAATTCTGTAACTTTTGAATTTCACAACATACAGGGATAAATATAACATTTCCTTCAGGGTAACTGTGTCATGAGGAATCGATTGAGATGGTTGTTTATATGATTAAAGCAAGTTTGATACAAAAAGTCCAAAATACGAAAAATTTGGTGTCATTTACACCGTAGAGTACCCAAAATCCGTATACATACATGACAAACTACTTCACAAAAGTGACTTGGCACTTTGTCTTTAGATCATAGCTCAAATATGGTGTTTTGTATATCAAAAAAAAAAAATATATATATATATACATATATGCAACATGCAACTCCAAGCATTTTGACGCCTCACTTGTTGAAATCAAATGAAAAATGTAAGCACAATGGCAATTCATATGCAGATACCCCTAAAAAAGCAGATCGAAAGAGGTGAACATACAAATTTTGATAACAACATGTGAAAGTGACTAATCGACAAAATTCAAACCCAAAATATAATTGAACACTTTTTGTGTGCATCTTCTATTTCTTATAATTTTGTATTTAAAGAGTTTGAGTAAGTGTATTTTCATAAAGGAAATCACTGTACCAAAACGCTCTGTCGGTTTCACCAATTTAGATGTCTGATTGTTATCATTAAGCTTATTTAAGATTAAGTTAAAAATGGTTCATTCAAACGTATTTGTTTAAAGCCTTCCTGTCTGAAAATAAACATATGAAAATCACTTGACAGTCAGAAATCCACTCTCTCTCTATGACTTTAATTTGTCTAACATATTCTTAATTCTCATCCTATGCACTTATACAAACCACAGATTCGGTAAGCGATAATATGTTAGCTTTTGGTTTTACACTTCTGGTAATTTCCAGTCATCATCAAAACGATCATTGTAATCAATGTCTGGCTCCTCCTCTTCATCCTCCTCCGTCTGCGGAGTAACTTTCTGAAGCAAGTCAATGAGGGAAGTGGGAAGGATAGGGCCACTTGACCACACCGGATCCATGATACCGAAGGCTGTCTTATGCCACCTTTGTCCAGGATTAAAGAGGTAGCGCACCAGAAGATTGGCTAGTCAGATCGCTTGAAGACGGCAAGGTGGTACCCATGGTTCACACATTGAAAGTGTGAAATAAGGTTGCCTCTGCCAGGTGGGAGCAAGGAGAAATGCACCTTGGATTTGGTCATCAGTTGCTCGCCCTCTCCCACCATCTGTTTCAGCATGATGCTGCGAACGCCATTATGATAGACTTCTCCCGGGCCTCGCTATACATTTTAGGCATGTGAATGCTTCAATGTCATATGTCACCTCTGGCTCCACAGACCACCCATCACCAAGATTTGTGAGAAAAAGACACTCAACTTGGCATATTGTAAAGTCATATTCTAAGATTTTAGTAGTGTTTATTATGATAATATAATACTGAGCAACTTATTAGATTTCAGTAAAATACTTCTGAAATCATGAAATCAAACAACTCTCACCTGAATGCTATGTGGTACATGGGAAGACTTTTGTAGATTCTTTAGGGGTCCAACTTTTCCCAACCCATTAAGGCACTTTAATTGTTACATCTTCCCCGCTAAACACATACAGTCCAGGTATTTTGGTATACAGTATATGAGCTCCCGTTGATTCTATATAAATGCAAGTTAATTGACATTGACAACCTGGCAATACGTGACAGTCCGTTTATTGAGAAAGATACTACATTGTAGAATAGATTAAACAAGGACCAAGGGGATCAAGAAAATGTGTGTCTGGATTCCTCACCAAAGCTACCTTGTACCCAAGTTTAGCAGCGCACTTGAGGTAGAGCACGAGTAAACAAAAGGAATGTAACAGAAATCACATTATCTGAAGCTTAAGTGATTCCTGTTACATTCTTTTTGTTCACCTGATTATTCATCCCAGGAGACAATAAGCTCTATCCATAAGCTGCCGTCTAACAAGGAGAAGGACACCAGGGTAGCGCTCTACCTCGAGTATTCCACTATTAAGCTTGGGTACAAAGCAGCTGTGGTAAGGACACCAGACACAGACATTTTCTTGATCTTCTTGCACCATGCTTACTCCGTCACCCTCACTATCCTCCTTGATAAATGGACTGTCGGGCATTGCCAGATTGTGAATGTCGTTGAACTGGCATACAGAATCAAAGGGAGCTGGCTACTGTACCACAATACTTGGACGACATGTGTTTACAGGGGAAGATGTAACAAGTGCCTTCAAGAGCAGGGGCAAAGTCGGACCCCTAAAGAATCTACAAAGCTACCCCATGTACCATACAGCATTCAACCAGGAGAGAGTAGTATGACATTATAATCTCTGCAATATGTTTACTGAAATGTGGTAAATTGTTCAATATTACATTATAATGAACACTGCTGAAATCTTACAACATGACTTTGAAATGTGCCAATGTTTTTTGTCCCCCACTTAAACCTTGGAGATGGGTGGTCTGTAGAGCCAATAAAAGGTGACAGAAGACATTGGAGCATTCACATGCCTAATGTATGACCATATAAGAGGTGGAGAAGTCTATTTACAGCAGCATCATCCAAAGCAGATGATGAGAGAGGGCGAACAAATGACGACAAACTCCAATGTAGATTTCTTCATGCTCCCACCTTGCAGAGACAACCTTATCCCACACATTAAATGTGTGACCCATCGCCTTGCCATCTTAAAGAGAACTGACCAACCAATCTTCTGGTGCTCTGTATATGACTCCTTTGATTCTGGACAAGGATGGCAGAAGGTAGCCTTTGTTATGATGGAGCCAGTGTGGTCAAGTGGCCCTATCTTTCCGACTTCCCTCATTGACTTGCTTCAGAAAATTACTGAGGAAATGAAGGAGGATGAAGAAGAGGAGCCAGATATTGATTACAATGATCGTTTTGATGATGACTACCGGTAGAGAAATTAAAGATGTGTGAAATGAAAACCTGATATATCGCATAACCGCTTCTGTGGTTTGTACAGTTACACAGGATGAGCATTCAGAATACTTTTTAAGAAAAGTAAAGTCATATTGTGTTACTTTATAGTTTTTCAATATACGTTAATTCAATACTTCATGAAAAGCATATACACAATGTCATGTCACAAACGTTGAAATATATAGATGATGACTGGCGGCGGAGGGAACATACCCAATGTTCCACTCGAAGGGTTTGAAATGCTATTGAGGGAGGTTATAAGTGCGGTGCGGTCCTAGGCCTAAATTCTGTCATTTGTCACGTGGAAATGTTTTCCCATGGGAGAACATTACAAGAATGTTCGCCCATGGGCGAACATAACGAATGTACTTCCATCACGTGACTGTGTTCAGCCAATCACTAATCGGTATGTGACTAATCCTTTCAAAATATCGTATATTGAGTCTTATATCAGACAACTTTTAACAGAATTCGAAAGGAAACTTAATTCCAATCAAGTGAACTTGAATTGAATGCATACAGGATGTAAGCACAAGAGCGATTCATATGCAAATATTTCTAAATTGAAGTAGCAACAATCCACATTGATATACAGTCCCTATTCATAGGCTAGATTTCCGGCTGTAAAATGAAATGTTTCTCTTTTTGTTTTCGGACAATATACTTTAAACAAATACATTTGAATGAACTGCTTTTTTAACCTGAGAATAAATGAAACCATTTTGGCATCTAAATTTTTAAAATCGGCTCGACATTTTGACACAGTGATTGTTTCCTTGAATATATCCCAACTCAAACTCGTTTTAAATATAAAATGAAACGAAATTGAACGCGCACAAAGAGTGTTAAATTTCAGTTCAAGTTTTATCTTTGTCTATTAGTCACTTTTAAGTGTTGTAATCAACATTATTATCATGCAATGTGTCACCTCTTTTTACGGGTATTTGCATATGAATTACCACAGTGCTTACATTCTTATTCTATTTTACCAAGTGACGGGTGACAATGCTTGATATTAATTTTCTCTTCAGATTCTATTTAATGTTTTTGATACAAAACAAAAAAGGCCCGTTTGGGCAATGATCTAAAGACAGAGTTGTTAGTCACATTTGTGAGGTATGCAATTTGTCATGTATGTAGCATGAAATATTTGGGCCATTTCCAGAGTAACAGCGCTTAATTTTTCATTTTTGGGACATTTCTTGTATCAAATTTGCTTTCATCATGTAAATGACAATCTCAATTGATTCCTCATGCTGTGTTTCGTCTGAAGAAATGTTTTATTTGTCCCCTGTATGTTGTGTATAGTTCAAAAGTTGAACTATTTGGGTACTTTTCAGTGTAACCGATACAGAATTTTTCGTATTTTGGACTTTTCTTGTATCAAGCATTTTTTTAATCATGTAAATAACCATCTCAATCCATTCCTCATGTCACATTTACTCTGAAAAAATGTTCTATTTTTCCTTGTATTTTGGAAACTTCAAAAGTTATAGAAACTATTGATTTTCCTCGCAAATCCAAGATGGCTGCCAATGACCCCCATGTGACACGATTTTCACTTGGAGAAAAAAAAAATCAAATAGACACCCTAAGGGATACAAAAAAGGAGGGTGCACGGGACCCCCCCCCCCCTTTCCTACCAGACTGTTAAGAAAAAGAGGTAAGTTTACTCTTAGGAGGTATGAGATTGTCATGTATATATGTATATAGACTACTTGGGAATATTTCTAGAGTAAATGACACTGGTTTTCCTCGCATGTTTGGACTTTTCTTGTATGTAACTTGCTTTAATCACGTAAATAACTCTCTCAAACGATTCCTCATGCCATATTAACTCGGAATTACTGTTTTATTTGTCTCTGTATGTAATGTAATTCAAAAGTTAAACTATTTGGGTAGTTTTCGGTGAAAATGACACCGAAATTTGCATGTTTTTAGGCTTTTCTTATTTCAGACTTGCTTTAATCATGTAAATAACCATTGCAATCGATTCCTCGTGTCATGTTTACCCTGCAGAAATGCTTTATTTATAATTTTATGCTGTGTAGTTCAAAAGTTATGGAAGATAATGATTTTCACTGAAAATCCAAGATGGCTGCCAAGATGGCCGCCAATGACCCCCATGGGACACGATTTTTTCCTGGGAACAAAAAAATTCATTAACTAGACACCCTAAGGGTTACAAAAAAGTAAGTTAAAAAAATGTGTTCGGGGGGTGCATGGGGACCCCCCATTCCTACCAGACTAACAGGTCTGTCTGCGTTCGCTAATACACAAAGTTAGATCACCTGGATCACTGAATAGTAAAGTATTTTCTCACCGAGGTACAGGTGAACAGTTCAAAGTCATGGTCAGTTACATAGCATTACGCAATAAATTCAGAACGGTGATAATTCCACGAGGGAATTTCATATACAATACAATTGCAATGGCATTATAAGATCACTGATATCCAGAGAGCAGCATTGTCTTTACAGCTTTCTTGAAAGAATACATAGACTTTAAAGTTCGAATTTCTGAAGGAAGAGAGTTCTAGATATCAGGTCCAGTGTGTCTGATATATTTCAGAGCCATTACCGTTTTAGGATTTTGTAGATGTACTTACAGCTTACACCTTATCATCATCGTGAATACACGACGAAACATGTCCAAGAACGTGTGCTTCTTTGTAATGTTGAGAGGGTAATGTTAAAGCCGAGTCCATCCGGGCTAAATAAGAATTCGTTTGATGCTCCGTGAGGTGGAATTTTCATCCATTTTTTGATTTGAGAATTGCAGTTCGGTCAAGGCCATTCTGCTGAGCGTTCGTAAGATCCTAAACTGACAGCAAGTATCGAAGAGGTGATAAACATGTATGGTTGAGGGGTCTAGATATCGCGCACGAAAATTTGAAATGCTCTTATGATTGAAGTTATTCCATAATCGTACCTGAATTTCTCAATAAATATCACGAAAATGCAGAAAAATCACCTCCCAGAATCTCCTGATGATACGATGACGGAGTAGTGCGCTGTCGCCGTTTCTATGTCGGACTTTTTTTTATGCGTTCACCTTCTCGGGGTATGTAAAGATCGCGCAGCTGCCCTATGTAGTTTCATGCGTGAAAGTGTCTGCCCCTCTCTGCGGCTGAACGTGCTTCGGCTTTCGTAGAATATTATAAACGATCGATCGAACAAAATACGAATTCTATCGGCTACGATCATACGAACGAGACAAGCGAGACGACACGTCTTGGCTACAACATCCTTAAAAAAAGATTTTAAGCTAAGGTAGGTAACTTATAACGTAAAAAATTGGAAATTTAGTGAAAAATTTGTTCCAAAAAATTGGAAATTTAGTGAAAAATTTGTTTGAAATCTAAATTTCTTACCTGCTTCCTTCTCATTTTTAGCGGTTGTCAGGTATGTTTATTCCATGGGCGTATCGGCAAATTTTGCGCTTAGTCTTACGCGTATTAATGCTTGCTATACGCAGTTACGCTATGCGCGATCATTACGTCCCTGCGCGAGACCTAGTACCCTTACTATACCTGTTAAATACCACCGATTTACAAGTATTCATCGAGATATAGTCATTAGTAATTGATGAAAACTCATACACTTTAACATGTAGCTATAGGCATGGTACATGTACAACCCATAACAATATATGACTTTTCTTGATATGCAAAAATACAGGTACAATATCCCACTGAATATATTTCCCTCACTTAGTACAGTATAGCTTATAAATTATCGATCACGATGCTCAAATTTCACATTTCGTCGCAACAAATATGTACACTCTATCTCCAGCGGAGAGAGCTATGTCACCACTCTCAAATTCCTGTAGATGGGGCCCACCTTCATCTCCAAGATTTTCAATTTTGAAATCAGAGACGATATTGTACATGTGCTCCAAATCTTTCGTGTATCGATCGATACTGATGGTATCCTCCATGCACTTCATCCAGGCTACAATGACCGAATCATCTCTACAAACAGCTGGCAAGCCATACATATCCTCCTTCTTCAAGACATTCTCCTTCTTCCCATTACCATCAATACACATGACTTCCAATGTTACTGGCAAGGCATTTACTATGAGATTCCTCGAAGTGTGGAAGGAGAAAAGATTAAGAGGACAAAAAGCTTCATTGTCAAATGTTATTTCCCTGACTGGCTCACCACCCTGTGGGGTGAATACCTGGATCTGAGGACATGCAGGGGATATTGAATAACACACGTAGATATTATCATCTTTATCCACAGCTAGATCAGCAAATTCTCCTTTATCGCAACTCATCGTCTCGAACTCAGTGTCGAGTTTTTCCCACTGTGGAGTGTACATGGAAATCTCATTTTCTGAATTGCGTATGACACTTCGACCATCCGACAGGAATCGAAAATCAGAGATACGGACATCCTTCAGCACGGTTTGCTGTATCTCACCATCAGGGGAGAAAAGGTGGATTCCTCCTTTATCCGAACTCATCGCCATTTTACCGTCTGGTGCACAAATCATACACTCTATGTTGTCTTTGCTCGGGAGCTCCATGACGTCTACGTTGACATCCCATGAGCAAGTTTTCAGCTCTCCAATGTAATGTTCATTAACCTTCACTTGTCTACTAAATGAAATCTTCTGCGCTCGCTCTGTCACACCTCGCGGTGATTGGTCGTCAGGATCATCTCGCCGAAGAAGGCTCTCCAAGTTCTCGCACAGCGTGTCGTGCACAAACACAGCATCTTTCTCCAGCGGTATCTTTGTGCCTTTGGTAACCAGTTCTTCCACAGCGTTCATGTCACTGACTGTTTGGCGACTCTCTTCCTTCATAGTTTGTAATTTCTTCTCGAATTTTTCAGACAATCGTTTCACTTGAGATTTCAGGGCTTCTCTTCTGTCTGACAAAAGCTGCATGCTCTCCTCGTAAGTCTTGTCGATGTCATCATTAAGCTTTCTTAGCATGCTTGTTACTTCATTACGTTGTGTCTCTATGAACTCTATATGGTTTTCAATGGTTGTTTTCTTTGATTTTGTTTTTTCTTTCAACTTCTTGATATTTTCCATTAATTTCTCTTCATGGATGGCTGCCTCTTCAAGCTTGTGTCCCTCTTGCATATGCTTCAGAATCCCGCATGTACTGCAAATGTACTCTCGACATTTGAGGCAGAAACAGTCTTCATCCTCTTTAGGGTGTTTCTGACATTTCCGTCGCCTCTTGACCAGTACTTTTCCCGAGAGCACGTCGCTCATATTTACCACTGAGTGGGCAGAGAACGATTTCCATGCAAAGTGGTTCGTCTCACATGATTTACACATATATTTCCCACAGTCCTGACAGTAGAAGTCAGTTGGAGTCTCTTGGTCTATCCCACAGTTTGTGCATGTGGGATCCTTTGTTTTCACCTCGTCCACGAGATAACTCAGGGGTACGTTTGTTTGTAACTTACTCACATCTCCGCTGGGCAGGGGCGTTCCTTCCTTGCATACAGGACATATTATAATCTGTTGGTTTGGCTGAGTTTGAAAGATACATTCAAGGCAGTCTTTGCAGAAGGTGTGAGAACATGCCATCGATTTAGGCTGGTTGAACAGTGACAGACAGATAGGACACTCCAGATTCTGGCTGCACGTTTCCTGAAACGTTGCCATGGTTTTTGTCTGTGTAACAACAATAAAAAAGAAACAAACAAATACGGGTAAACACACAATCAAGTGCTAGAAAACAGTATCTATGATATGAAATAATGCAAAGTTACCTCAAAGATGTAAACCTGTAAGATTTGTTTTACTTTGTTTCATTTACAGGTGTCAAATCAAACGAAATAATGATGCATTATCTAAACTATACGTTGGTAAACATGGTGAATATTAAACGATAACAATGCTTTCTAAGTATGTTTTAGTTCTGAATCAAATATTGCTGATTTATGGAGGAGGGGATCAAAGGCTGTCATAGGTAGCCTGTCATAGGATGGTGAGAGTTAAAATAAGTATGATATCATTTTAAGACTCTTAAGAGTATTATTCCTACAATTACGAAATGCATTACAATGCGTTCCCCCAAAATACGATGAGGTGATTCAGGCAGATAATGGAGCGAGTTTTCTTTACAAACAGCCTTGTCAATTCATAGGAGCAGGATTTACGAAATGTTATTGGCATATTACGTTGTCTGTAATACTCTACAAAGTGACACTGGGGCATACTTTATGGCACTGTTATACCGCCTTCTTTGTATGTAGTAGTGACGACGTGTGAATATAGGTTGTAAGAATACCTATAGTATATT
>CM067062.1:944892-967392 GCA_033980235.1 Diadema setosum
CACCTACCTTTTATGAGAAGGGATAGCGAAAAGTAATTACCATCACAAAGACATATCTTCCTTTGAAAGTGGCAGGTGATTATGCAATGAGACATGAGTCAATTGTCTTTGTATCTGCGCGGCAGATCCTGTCTGGCACATGCTTCAAAAATTTTTTTTTTTTGAGCGGCGACTTCGAACATCGAGCAAAGGGAATAAGACGGTTGTGACTCCATTCTCTAGAACCTCCGTGGTTTTCATAAAAGACTTTCTTTACGCCACAATTAACAATTCGATCAAGACATACATTTCCTATAACAGCATTCTGATTTGCTTTTAAGGCAAAGTTTCAAAATCGACTTCTTGACGGGTTGAAAGCGAGGAATTTCAGAACATATGAATGCTGAAGAAGGACAATTTCAAATCATTCAAATGGTTACACAAAACAACAAGAATGAACGTGATTATCATAAAGAACAGCAAGATACTTATAGGATCAAGAGTGAGAGAGAACGAAAAGATAGAGAGGGAGAGAGAGAGAGAGGGGGGGGGGGGGGAGAGACGGAGCGAGGTACTCTTCCTGTATTACCCGCTTTCGCTCTTTATGCTATGGACAAACTTAGATGCAGAGTAAAATAAATTATGGAAATAGGCGATCGCATTTCTGAATTGTACAATGTGATAGAAACTTTTAGATTTAACGTCATTCAACAATCACAACAATGAAAACGTACTTTACATTATTCCTAATCATGTAATCACCATTTTCTAAGTCATGTTAATGGTATACTTCTCAAATAGTTGTCTGACGTTCAGCCTTGTACCTTAACACCTCTGGTATAGCAACGTTTCACCCGAGGGTGTTGTATAAGGCACATGTTAACATGTCTTATGTCAACATCGTATGAAACAGACATTTTAAATTTAGATTTTATAATTACTGGGTAACAAGACGCCGACAGCCATACCATGACGTCAATGTGGTTATTTTGTGATTCATATATATATATATATATATATATATATATATATATATATATATATATATATATCACAAAAGGCTCAACAAAAAAGAATGTAATTTAGCATTTTCCTTGGAATGTAGAAAATATCGAAAGACGATTGTATTATGAGACTATTGAATAGCGAGGAATATCATCACAAGACTAAACGGGAGTGTTGAGTCACAAGTACAATTCGTGTGTATTAGGCATACTATTGCATTCTCTAGATTTATATAAATGTTTTGTATAATCACACCCTCTCCTCTAGTAAAAGGCAAATCACTTTGTCCTTCATACAGGACATAAAATGGATGTCCATTACAACTCATGTACGTAAAAATTCCGCTTCATTCATTCATTTCAAAGAGCAGGGTGCATAATCCCGGTGTCAAGTGGTCCCGCCTCACATCCCGTACTGCAGTGGACCCCATCTAGAAGACCATGCACGCGATATAGTGCAGCTGAATATAGGCAATCCAGTCATCTCTATGTCAAATGCAGTATAATCATATCATGTGTTGTCATCGAAAATCAATTCAATATTGAATTTGTAGACCTATTTCAATTTAATGTTTTTTCCTTACTTTTCAATCACAGTTCGTGGTAATTTAAACTCTTACCTGCCAATTTAAAGATAATTATCATGGTTTGTTGCATTACTTTAAGGCCTTTTCAGATGAAGTTCTTATTATGTTTTCTATATTTTCTATAATTATTTCCCACAAAGTTTCCTGTCAGGCACAAAAAAGATAAAAAAGAACAAGATAAAGGGCTAATTTCTGGTGCCCGGCTTCGAACCACCGAAATATATATATGGATATATATATATATATATTAATAGTGTTGGTTTTATTACTGATTTTTTTCCTTTTTAAGTGCAATGATAAAATTCAAGTAAACATAGGAATTATCAGTTTCATACCAAGACTGTCCTTAATCACTTTTGCTGATAAGATAATACAATAAGAAGCGACATCACATCGTACATAGCAAACGAGGGAGAGAAAAAAAAAAAACACATTATAAAAGTACAGCTTGGATGGAGCCTAATCATACTGTATTTACATTACTTTGTATATTCTGCATATACCATCATTTTATTATAATTATTATATTTACATCACTATATACCATCAATACACGTCACTGTGGTCTGTACAAACAGCATTCATTTAAGCACAGCATACAGGAAGAAGCAACCTTTCGCGTAAGGACTGTGAAGAGTAGCACAAACCCTTGCTATTGGCATATACATTCAGTTTATGAGATGTTTCTATGAAATAATAATCATACGTTCGGCTTACAGAGACCTGCAGTGGACGCGGGAGCCATTACATTTACATGCAGCTCAGTTCAGCTAGCCTCAAAGAACGTATATTCCCCGAATTTTACATGCAATGAATGACAGTGATTAGTATAGGTTTTCCCATTCATTTTCAAACTTTTTTCATTCAATTTCACAATTTTTTACTTCAATTTCGTCGCGGAATGTCGGGAGTAGGCCAATCTTACTTTCAAATTCGTCTTTCGTCGTTCATTTTCAAATAAAGTCCACTCAATTTAGTCATTTGGCAGACATTTTCGTCATTAACAGTTCAAATTCGTCAGCCTCACTCGCAGCACTCAAAACCGCAGGATCGATTTCGTCTTTTGTCAATCATTTTCGTTAAATTTTCATTCATATTCGTCTCATATCTCTACCCGGTGTGATTTTCCAGTCATTCATGTATTGTTTTTTTTTTCTGTAACAGTTCACATTCTACATTCAGGAGTTAATTACACACAAGTGCCCCCCCCCCCCCCCCACACACACACACAGAACCACAGATACAGACACACACACGCAAGCAATCCGAGTACACACTGATACAAACAGACGTATACCGTCTCGCAAACGAAAAAACTGACAAACGATTTCTAGGCAAACATGATTAAAGACAAAATTTAAGTGTAGAATTGTCACCTGTTTAATGTCAATGAATGGATAACATAATTATCTTTGCTGCTTTCCAGGGTACAAAATTTAAACTTTGCTTCATGCGTTATGATGCGAAAACCTGAACATTACGAGTTAAAGTTCAAAATGTGACACTGACATACTGTCCTGGGCTATGACTTTTGACTGTCGTTTATCCTTCAATCATTTTCGTTGGCAGTGTTGTTTTTCGTGTGTATTGTTAAAGAGAATGGTTAGGATAACGATACAGTTTACGAGAGAAAGTAAAAATATGTCGGCTTAAAGTTGGTTCACCATCAAAATAAAGAATAGACAAGATCGGACTAATTTGAATGAAAAATCAAGACGAATTTGATCTTCACATCTTCACAGGGACAAACTTGAATGACAATTGACGATTCTGAATGCTATGTCTTCGAAAATGTTTGACGAAAAACGAATCACAATGACAATATTGACAAAATTGAAGTTAGGATTTGCGTTCCACCTGCTTCTCGGGACGAAATTGAATAATAAATCTTTGAAATTGAGTGACAAAAGTGCGAAAATGGATGGGGAAACCTATATTTCACCAGCCTGACGAACAAAATATTATCGGCTTGACTTTATTAGATTATGTTGTATATGCAATGTGCCCGGAGAGGAATAATGCGGATGGTTCTTTATGTAATAAGAAATGACATAAAAATAAAAATAACATCGGAAATACTCGCTGTGTAACATAGTTGTGAATTGTGACTATTTGAATGGCAAGTACCATCCCATATGATAAAAATTAGGCAGTACCTTTCAGCAAGCGCACCGGAACACTTCTGTTTTTTTTTTTTTTTTTTTTTTTTTTTTTTTTTTGGGGGGGGGGCAAAATCTCAACGGGGGGACATTTTATATGACGATGTGAGATCCTCGGCGCGGGAGCGAAGCGAGCGAAGGGGGGGGGGGGTGGAAAGGGGATCCCCCCCCCCCCCCACTCTAGGGAGCTTTTGTAAAACAGGGTACAAAGTCGCGTTTATAGACCATTTAAAAGCAAATTTCTAAGGAATTAAACATAGTGAAAAATAATCAGTGCGAAGGGCTATGATTATCACATTATACGGGAGTACATAATAATGTGATGGTGTGAGATCCTCGGCGAGGGTGTGGGAGGGGGGATATCCCCTCCCACATATCCTCCCTCCCACGGTAAGGACTTTTTGTAAAAACAGAGTATAAAAGTCGCGTTTATAGAGAATTTAAAGCAAATTTCTAGGGAATTAACATATTGAAAAAATCAGTTGGAAGGAATATGATCATAACATACGGGAGTACATTAATAATGTGATGGTGCGAGATCCTCGGCGAGGGAGCGAAGCGACCGAGCGGGGGGAGGGTGTGGGAGGGGGGACACCTCCTCCCACGGTAGGGACTTTTTGTAAAAGCAGAGTATAAAAGTCGCGTTTATAGAACATGTATAAAAGCAAATTTCTAGGGAATTAACATATTGAAAAAAAATCAGTTGGAAGGACTATATGATCTTAACATACGGGGGTATATCATGTGATGGTGTGAGATCCTCGTCGAGGGAGCGAAGCGACCGAGCGGGGGAGGGTGTGGGAGGGGGTATCCCCCTCGCACGGTAGGGACTTTTTGTAAAAACAGAGTATAAAAGTCGCTTTTATAGAGCATTTTAGATTAAATTTCTGAGGAATTAAACACAGTAAAAGAAATCACTGCGAAGGACTATGATAATAACTTATGAAGACTTTTCCATTTACTATAAGTACGGGCAGAACGAGCGAGCCACTTTCACTTTGCAATTTATCTGAAATGTACTCATTAAAAGCTTAAACATGATCGCATCGTTCGAACAATAAAAAAATATTCTTATACTGCTAGAAAGCAAAGAAGAAAATGAAAAATGTAAGGTTTACTAAAGGTATGTTTCAGCGGGCACACTCGAGGACACGAGGCTACCATCTATGTACTAAATTTACTCATAAGTTACTATTAGTGTATAGATACAATAATGTATGTTGTTAGCGTATTATAATTTTTGCCCCGTTAGGGGCGAACATTTTTTGCATTTTCAGTTATGAAATTACAACATTTAGACAAGAAATATGTCTTTATTGTTCATTTTGGTCTTTAAATCAGTGAGTAATTATTTGTTACAGGGGGCACTTTGAGGGGGAGGGGGGCAAAAACTCGTTTTGCCCCCCCCCCCCCAACATTTTGTTTGGGGGGGGGGGGGAAGTGCCACCCCTGCCCCCCCCCCCCCCCCCCCCCGCTTCCGGCGCCCTTGCCTGTCAGTAAGTGCCAAGAAACCGACAAACCTTTCGATAGATATGAGCATTCATTTAGGCAGATGTGGTACACGTGAAGCCCATGACCATTATTATATTTGAACTTCAGTGTCATTCTATTCAAGTCACAATATCACATTAAAATAATCTTTCCCCCAATAACTTGATGCTGCATTAATGAAACAAAATCTTAAATCACGATACTCATTTTTCCATGTTATTTTGCCTCAAATATGTATAGTCTATCTGAAGTGCAGAAAGCTATCTCACCGCTCTCAAACTCTTGTAGATAGTACCAATTTCGTTTCTTTGGTTTTTGTATTTTGAAATCAGTGATGATATTACTCAGGTGCCCCAAATCTCTCGTGTAGCGATCGATACTGATGAGATCCTCCTTGAACCTCACCCAGGCTACAATGATCGAATCATCTCGACAACCAGCCAGGAGGGGAAACATACCCTTCTTCTTCAAGACATTCTCCTTCTTCCCCTTATCATTAAGGCACACGACAGTTGAGGAATCTGTCAGTAACAGCTTCCCAGTGGTGTGAAAGGAGAAAAATTGCTGAGGTGAATATCCATCACATGTTATTTCCCGGACTGCCTTACCACTCTGTGGGGTAAATACCTGGATATTTTTTAGCTTCATATAACCCACGTAGATATTATCATCTCTATCCAGAGTGAGACCACCCGGCCCCCCTTCATCGAAACTCATCGTCTCAAACGTGACGTCAAGGTTCCCCCACTGAGGAGTGTACAGCACCATCTTATTATTTTTATCACGTACAACACTTCGACTATCAGACAGAAATCCTATGTTAGCCACACGGACATCCTTCAGCACGATCTGCTGTAACTCGCCATCAGGGGAGTAGAGACAGATTCCGCCTAATTGCGAACCCACCGCCATCTTACCGTCTGGTGCGCGAGTGATACAGTTCATGCTGTTTTTGACTCGGAGCTCTACGTCTGCTTTGACATCCCACGTATAATCTGTCAACTCTCCTAGACAAAGTTCATTGACCTTCACGCATCTACGGAATGACATCTTCTGAGCTCGTTCTGTCACACCTCTCGGTGATTGGTCGTCAGGATCATCTCGTCCCAGAAAGCTCTTCAAGTTCTCACACAGCGTGTCGTGTGCAATCAAGGCGTCTTTCTCTAATGATACTCCCATACCATTAGTGACAAGCTGTTCCATACCGTTCATGTGACTTATTGTTTGCCGACTCTCTTCATCCATGACTTGTAATTCGTTCTCGAATTTTTCAGACCATCGTTTCACTTGACATTTCAGCACTTCTCTCCTGTCTGACAACACTTGCATGTATTCCTCGAACGTCTTGTCGATGTCATCATTAAGATTTCTCAGCATGATTATTACTTCATTTCGTTGTGTCTCTATGACCTTGATATGGTTTTCAATTGTTGTTTTCTTTGATTTCACTCTTTCTTTCAACTCCCTGATATTTCTTATTATTTTTTCTTCATGAATGGTTGCTTCTTCCAGCTTGTGTCCTTCTTGCAGATGTTCTATCACCCCGCACGTACTGCAAATGTAGACCCGACATCCGGTGCAGAAGCAGTCTTCATCATAATTAGGGTGTTTCGCACACTGTCGTTGCCTCTTACGTGGAACATCTTCCGAGCACTTCTCGTCTATGGGTATTATGGAGTGGGTGGAGAATGACTCTCTGCCAGAGTGTATTTCCTCGCAGGATTTACACATATATTTCTCACAGTCCTGACAAAAGGACACAGCTGGCGGCTTTTCGTCCATCTCACAAGCTGTGCATGTTGGACTCTTGCTTTTCACTTCCTCCACGAGAGAACTCATGGGTACGTTTATTTGTAACTTATCCACATCTCCACTGGGTAGGGGCGTTCTTTTTCTGCACACAGGGCATGTTATAGTCTGTTGCTTTGGCTGCATGTGTAAGATACTTTCCAGACAGTCTTTGCAGAAGGTGTGAGAACATTTCAGTAATTTCGGTTGGTCGAAAAGTGACAGACATATTGAACATTCCAGATTCTTGCTGCTGATTTGGTGAAACGTTGCCATGGTGATTGTCTATTAAAGGAGAAGCACAGAGCGGTAAACATATCACCCAATATGAGCAAAATTTACAACGGGAGGATCAATGCCAGATATGCTCTGACATTCTTTGCAAGCATTCTGTTAAACTCATTGAAGCAAGTTAGCATACGTGCATGATTACCGTTTATCACTTTATCTTTGTTTTAATTTACGATAAATGCTTTATTTTTAGGCTCTATGGTGTTGATTTAAGGCAATTCATATAAGTGGAGGAGATCACAGCTTGTCATACGATGCTTCAACTTAGAATCAATGTCATACAATATAAAGACCCTGTAGGACCACATTTCGTAGAAATCAAAGCGAAATGAAAAAGAAATGCGAACTTTGTTCAAGAGTTCGAATTCGGTTAAACATGAGTCTCGCAAAACCCAAATCAGAAAATATAAACTTGCTGTTAATATATATGTATTTAATATATAAATATGTATACAGAGTAATCATATACTTTTGTTATATAATATTGTTTGTATTCGCTTCGTGACATTTCTTTTTCTTTGCACAAATCCTTACCACTATATTTTGGAATGATTTTGTACTTTTTGGATGCTAATATAAACAAAAATGAAATATATACGAATCTATGTATAAAGATTAAATAGATAAATATATAGAATAGATAGATAAATAAATGCATATATATATATATATATATATATATATATATATATATATATATATGAAGAGAGAGAGAGAGAGAGAGAGAGAGAGAGAGCGAGATGGGGTTCCGACCGCGCACACAACCAGTTTACCTCCTTAATTACTTATTCAGTGCTTGGCAATAAACCACATTCCGTTGAATGCTTCATCTTCTCCCATTACATATATATATATATATATATATATATATATATATATATATATATATATATATATATATCATATATATATATATATATATATATATATATATTAGGTTCGACATTGTTCTTTTTTTTTATGTTGCCCGTTCGGGCAGCAAAATCATCCAATTGATTTTTTGTCGGCCCTACTATGAAATGTTATGTTCCGAAAAAACAAAGAAAAACAGTGAAAGTAATTATTGATTATAAGTACACTGTATTTGAAAGTTAGCAGGTGTAATGATAGCTTCAATACGACATAACATTATAGAATTGAGGCATGAATAAGATTTTTTTTTTTTTTTTGCAATTGCATCACATATTCACGTTCAGCATAATGATATGGGTAGCCTTATTTCTATCTTTATAGGTAGAACAATCTTGGTCATGAAATCTGGCAGTGAAAAAAATGCTTGGCAAAATCTGGCCGTTAAGACATAGAATAGTTATAAGCGGTGATATTTGGCAACTATTGTCGCGGTATCTAGCTGAAATGCACGCAGTTACAAAAGTGTGAGTCTTAAGTTTGTACCCTTATTTGGGCGAGAAAAGCACATAAAGTGATCGAAATATCGCAACACAAGAGCGGGATGATTCGAGCATCTAAGGGATGTCTCCTTGAATCCTTACCCTATAGCTGTATTTTCATTTAGTAACAGGATTTTCAAAACGTCGATAACATTGTCAGTATACTATGCTATATTTCTGATACAAACGCAACATAACACTATTATGACTCATGATACTTTAGTGCCACTCGGCAATGAGAGAGGGACATGTTCTACATGCCTGATAGGCTCCTTTTCACGTCATTGTTGACATCTTCGGTAAATTGTTAAAAGTACGAATTCAAGAACAGGAACTAATGCCACGATAATGATAATGATTATGATAATGATTATCTTAAAAATGATGAAGACAGAAGTGATAATAGAAGTAGATGGAATAGAATATAGATACACATAGGCTTACACACATCTACAAATAGATAAAAGCAAATTTGTAAATTATGTGTAGATATAAGATTATATCATAGATATGATATGCATGTATATATATGTGTATGTAATAAATTAGATATATAACATATTTTGGTGACGAATATTACCAGGCATACGTTTTCAAGTAGGAGATGAAAATGTGAAAATTAGGCCCAATTTGTTCCTCCCCCGACCCCCGGCCCACCCAAGTCTCCCATGAACAAACTCCAAACTATAAATAGAGCCACCAATATGCTCATAGCATTATAGCACCAACTTTTTTTTTCAGCCTTAGTTCTAGAAAACAAGGTTTCTTAAAGATTCCTTGATTTGGCTTTCTGCAATAACTAACTTGGCCCCTTTTCTCAGATGAGTTGATAAATCAAAATAAACGATGGAGAGTCGATTTTTTTTTTAACCATTGCGGTGATTCTTTGTATTACAACCCAAATGTTGTAATAGGACACAGGTAACATGTGAAGTATATGTTAAGATATGTCAAATATTAATGAAGGAGAGCTGTGTTGAAAAGAAGTGAAAATAAAGTTGAATTTGACTTTGATTATAGCAATGAGTTATAATAATAGCACAATATTTTCCATGAAAGGTTCAGCAAATAAAACCAGCTATGAAAATGTTGATTATAATGGTGATGCCAATAATAATAACGATAATAGCAATGTTGACAACAATACAGACAATTCATATTCATCAGCATTAATGTTGTTGATATTACGAGCTGGAACATTCTTTGGCTTGGAAGTGAGTTTTGATTGATTGAAGGTAAAGGGTAGTATATAATACACATCATGACACATAAAATTTTGAACGACAGGAAGTATCCATAAATGTTCAGTTGCTATATACGAAAAATAATGGGTTGGGTGGAGCTGACGGGGTAAAGGGGTTGACCATGATGGCCGGGGTTCAAATCCGCTCTCACTATGCATGGTCCAAAGGAGGAACGCGGAGGGTTTCATCTTTAATAGTATTTGTTGTTGTTTTCTTTTGGGGAGGGGCAAGACGCAAAAGGAATGGTTTTCTATAATCACGATAATAACTCGAGTTCTACGAGTAGCTTGCCATCACTGAAAAGTCACCCAGACATATTATGTTACAGCACTGAAGATGAATAAGAAGAAACATAATGACAAAACCAGGGCTGCCAACATTGGAAACTAGTTGAGAGTGAGACTCCCATAGGCCAATGCTATAATTTAAGAGTCAAAATGAGTGAGATCCATAGAAATGCATGCAAATGAAATAAAGTTTTAGAGTGAGAAAGGACCAAAATGAGTGAGTCTCACTCTCAATGAGTGAGAGTTGGCAGCCCTGCAAAACTATAGTCACGATAATGACCAGTATAATATTGGGAGTACTGGTATTATCCAGTGAAACTAAAATTTGGGGTTGAAAATTGAAAAGACACCAGAGGAAATTTCGCGACAATTAGGCCTACCACATCCCAAAGAAACATACGGACACACACACACACACACACACACACACACACACACACACACACACACAAACACACAATAGAGAGTAACAGTTAAGCGTAATTTGTAAACTCGTACATTAAAAAGGTTTGCAAAATAAGCTGCAATAATACAGGCCCAAGTTAGATACAACGCCAACGGTGTGTATCAATGTCCCCATGCTTACCATGAAAGTATATACTTCCGGGTTCAATATCACTGATAAATGCCGATAATAATACAATATCACTGATAAATGGAGTATTCACAAACTGTTGCCAGTTGTTCTTGTAGGATGGTATACTTACGGAGATTGGAAGGCCCTATGTAGTATATCGTATCACGAAGCACTACCAAATGGTCAGACGTTCAGATAGCTATTGGGAGGTATCTCTTTTCACAGTCATCTTTTACAGAAGTGGGTATTCCCCACAAGGTGGAACACTGCTGTCTCCTAGTTAAATCCAAGCTAACAATGTTATATCGCCCTCTACAGATATTTTTTCTTCTGCCACAACTGAAAAAAAAAAAATCCAGAAAAATATCGTACATAGAAATCCTCATCTATTAAGAAAAGTGTGTTGCTGTTTAATTACAGTGACATTTTCACAATGAATAATGTGCATTGGAAGCAGGTTTTCTCACACGCTTGCGACGAATTGAGTTTACCCGGGACTGCTTTGACTAGCATTCTTTTTTCGAAATTGTATTTCGGGAAAATTTGAGGCTGAAATAATATTATGAAATGAAACTACCTTGATAAACTAACACACAAACGAGAACGTGAGGTAAATCAAACGAATGTTCGAAACTAATGACAGACTGATAGGGAAACGCAAAGGCCATAACTGGGGTCACTCACTGCCAAGTCAGGCACTGTCGTCGAACAACCCATATGGCAAAACAAAAGATATTCACCCACCTTCGTACGTAAGCTATACCGTATAGGTGTTTACTGCACTTGAACTGTTTTGGAAATGCACGATATCACATACACATGAGCGCGCACACACACACTGAATTCTGACTCTTAAATGTATGTTATACCTCTCTTTCATAATTTTTCATGCTTTATCACATTTTAGTCTTGTGCTGTTTCACCTTGGTTTATTACATTTCCAATTATTTATTGTTCATTATTATCTTTGTCATTATTGTTGTTCAACTTCATGCTGTACTGTGTCTTCTTTGACTTTTGAGTAATGGTAAGCTAGACAAAGAACTCACATTTTGGTCAGTACAACTACTGATTTTCAATAAAACTATATACACTATTACATTGTGTATTGATACAGGTGAAGAAGAGTTTACTAAAGATCGGACAACATCACAGAAGTCATAATGATCATTACTGGTTTACTTCAAATAGCAAATTGGTGATATGATATACCGATTCCTTTATTTGGATGACCCGCAAACTGTTGTTAAATGCTAATACAAAATTCCATCTTGATCAACTTTATTAAAGTCATTAACATCCGCTGAATATTGCAAAAATGCACAATATCTTGAAAGTACAGCATTTCACCGAATCCTGCAGTAAAGTAGAATAATTATCATATTTCAATTAAGCGATTTCAATTCAACATTTTTTTTTTAATCAACCTGTCATCCTTACCACAATATCTGATGTTATTACACAAAACAAAATAATCACATGCATGTATGCTTACTGCATTGGAGAAAAAAAGACATAATTATCTCTACTTCATCATCCTAACAAATAATTATAACCCTTTACCACCCTAACTACAACTACCCATTTAACTCCGTTCCCATGCATGTGAAATATATCTACACACACCGAACCTACCCCTGTTCACCTCCATCCGCTCACCAAGCAAATTGCACTTCCCCCCAGAAAAAAAAGACAAAACAACAACAACAAAGCGAAACGGAACAACTTTATCAATATTGGTTTTGAGCGGAAAGGAAATTACAACCTCTGCTTTTTGGCTTCCCTCCATTTTCAACATTACACAGTAAATTACATTTTTTCATTCTTCCTGAATTCATGGTGTTTATAGGATATTTCGACGTATAGTGAGAATACATGTATTTATATTCATTTTCATATTAGTGTTCTTTTCTAGTGATAAGTTTGCACATTGACACTCTTTGTTCAAAATGAAAAAAAAAACGAAAAGAAGAAAGAAAAAGGCAACGAAAGCCACATGCACATACACACACACTCGACAAAGGACACACATACATACATACACCCACACACTCAACAAAACACAAGCACCCATACAAAAACTCCACAAACGAAAAACGTGCATATACGCACACACTCTGACATTATCGTCGCTGGGGCGACAAGACCTCGTATCTGAAATTTTCGTGAAAATGACTTTTTTGACTAATGGTCAGTTAAGCCGTGGTCACAACTCGCCGTACTTGCAAGTACGTGCTGTCTACTTACAAAAACGTGGGCAAAATTTGGGGATCCGTACGTAGTAAGTACCGCCTCCGCACGAATTTTCGAGCACGCAGACACGCCGTAGCACTTTTAGGACCCGAGGAACTTTCGCTGCGTTCGGGCTACGGATTCACCCTAAGTGCGGGCAACGTACGTGCACTCTACAGCCAACGTGCGTACAACGCACTGACTCCGTGCGCTTTTTAAAATTTTCCCACCGTCACTTGCTCGGCTGACGGCACACGTAGCACGTACGTGTTGAGCACGTAACAAGTGCGCAGCCCGTGCTTATTCGACACTTCCCTGAGTTCAACTGTTCAATAGAGCACGCAGACTGTACCGAACTTGCCGAATAAGCACCTGCTCCGCACTTAAAACGTAAGTTGTGCGCAGTGATCTTTGCAAGGTACACGAACCGAGCCGACGGACGAGTATCATCATTTTCGTCTCCAAGATGTCATGATGATGATAATTATATATTCATACTGTTCTATTTCACCTACCGGGCAGAAATTTCCTGTAAGGATTATAGGATCGAAAAAATCGCATACACAGTAAAATGATTGTTGTATCACTTGAAAGGGCTTTCAAAACTCTTTCGAATTGTGTCACAAATCGAAATTATTATGTTGTAGGACCCTTCTGCCTGGTAGGCGATTAGTAATATATTTATATATATGTATATACACACACTTGTATACACTTGAAGAGTTTGTTTGCAAAAACCGATAAGTCCATTTTTGAAGATTTTGAATTACGGTCTCTGTCATAAAGTACAAAATAATACCTTTTAAATGATATATTGGTCACTACATATAAAGGTATATTTTTGAAGTTATGGTCATAAGAAGCAAAGATTTTCTTATTATTCTCTTTATTTTTCTTGACCTTTAATCGCAAATATCTCCATTTGACAAATATGGACTTATCGGTTTTTGCAAACAAACTCTTCACTTGTACCATATTTTGTGGCGCATAAGACAAAGTAAAAAACTTCTTAAAGAAGCAAAACATATAGAAATCTTGAGCTCTGAATGGTCAATGCATTAAGTGACAGGATTTTTGGAGTTAAAAAAAAAAATGTTACATTTAAGATCTGCACAAGCGTGGTTAAAAGGCATTGATCATCATTGTAGTATATGCAGAACAGGGATAAAGTCAGTACCATTCTCTGAAATTGAGAATGTGTATATTTTGAAATTAAGCAAGGAAGAATTTTCTATGACAGTATTACCTTATATAGGGCCTTAATTGCGAACGTGACACCTTTAGTCTCAGATGAAACTGCAAACTCATAGGCCTACTTTCATTGTTCTATTAATATGCTGATAAATCTAGCTAAAAAATGCCTCCATGTCTGAAATGCCACCACCTCTGAAACTGGGTATAAAGATGGCAGACTTAATAACAGCAAATTATACGCATCTCACCTCAAGTGCCAATGTGTTTTAGGATGTTTTAATCCAAATAATGTTATACAATGTCATTGTATACCTGATATTGACATTAGCCTATTAGCCTACATCAGGTATACAATGCCACTTTATACGTGATGTAACCTAGGTCCTATACATAGAGCTGTACAGCTCTATGGTCCTATACCTGATATAGCCTATTAACCCTTTCTCTGTCAATGAGTCAAATATGCACACATTTCACATATTTCACTTAGTTTATTTATTTCAATCTCATTTCTTTCAACAGAATATATAAAAACCTATAGACATGAAATTAATATGACACACAGAAGGTTAAACTACCATATACATCCATGGAGAAGAAGTATGATTATACATCTGAAGAACCTTGGAAGGTGATCATATAATTAGGCCTACCCCTATGTAGCATCTGACGGGGAGAAAAAAAAAAATCATCGCACTTGCACGCACTTACAACATGCGACTGAGTAGGGATACCTTACGTGAGCAGCACGTGTAATTACAGCCTCCGCAAGAGAACGTAGCAATCTCACCCAGATTGTAAGTTGTAAGCACGTACAACTCACTTACCACGTGCACAACGTACGATGCACGTAACCCCTCATTGCCAGGCGTGGCGTGCGGGCCACGTACTTACATCCTGCGCAACCGTGCGAGTGTCGTGCGTTGACGTACTTCCTCCCAGCGCTAGTCACTTCCTCCCCACGTTTTTAGAAAAAACGTGAACGCCGTGGCCTCCGCCAAGAACGTACGGACGAAAAGCACGCACGGCGAGTTGTGACCAGGGCTATAATCAGTTTGAGCGATGTCCCGCCCGAATCCTAGCTGTCTTACCCCAAAAATGAAGCCACCATTGTCAAAGGAAAGCCTTTCCCATTTGATACAGTGCTTTGGCTGCCATGTTTTTTGCTCTCCTGAACATTTGACATTTTGTATATAATACGAGCTCCCTCCAGTCCATATCCTCCATTAACCCAACTTAATTATTATTACGCTCAATATGAACTGCCACATCGGCTGAAGTCTGACACAAGCACAAACACACACAAACACACACACACATACACACACACACACACACACACACAAACACACATACCAACACACACACACACACACACACACACACACACCGACCGAGACATGGAAATTGAATTTCAAATTCAAATTCAGATTTATTTTTCACTTCCATCAAATAAACAAATAAAT
This sequence comes from Diadema setosum, assembly GCA_033980235.1. NCBI lineage: Eukaryota > Metazoa > Echinodermata > Echinoidea > Diadematoida > Diadematidae > Diadema > Diadema setosum. The sequence goes on from CM067062.1 coordinate 960,583, forward strand.
CATATACATTGTATATGCACAGGATATTTGTAATAATTGTAGAATGTGATAAACAGAGTACATATAAAAAATGCACAATTATATCTTTTTTAATATATACATAAAGCATGTAATACAAGTTAATACATGATGGAGATGGAAATAAAGGGTCCCACTAAGAAAAAGATTGTACAATATGGGACCCTCAGAAAAAACACGAAACAGCAATATAAAACAAAATTAAACGAACCAGTGTCAACTGACAGGAAGTAAAAATAGTTGGGAAGGAAAAAAGAAAGAAAAAAGAAGAATAAAAAGAAACTACAGCAAAGGAAACAAAGTTTTCAAAATATATCAGTAATCTAGTGAACATTTGCCAATAAATAACTATAAAGAAGCATGAGAAGGGAAGAAGAAATAGAATCTATATAGTCAATTAGTGATTGCGAACATCCAACAGCGAACTTAAGTCTCAAGAATCTATCATGTAGAAGAACCATGCAGAGTAGTGTGAATAAAGCAAAATCTCAAGTTATCTTAGCTTACAAGTATGCTCCTGTTATTCAAACATACACTGGATACTACGCGGAACCCTCAACGTTTTTTATTTCTTGCAGAAAAAGGATAGAGAAAAATAGAGAGTGCAAACAAGACGACGGCAAATGATAGTGTTTCATGTAACGTCGTAGATGGATGATCAGACTTATTGGTTTTATATAATGCGGAGGAAGTCATCATAACGAAACAATGAAATTTTGGTCATGCAACAACGAACAATACACAATAAATTCTAAATTTATGCACTGTAAATCTTAATCATGTCGTTATTGATTTTTACTCTAATTACAAATAAAATCTCTTTTTAACATGAAACAGTTGATGGATACTGTAAAGATCTAATTAAGTCTGTACCAGAATACCCACGATGATTATGAATATACAACGTAAACGCTTTCTACCACCAGCACTATATAGTAAAGTCTTGTAAACACCAAAGTATAAACGATACTGTATGTAATTATTTCATAACATAATCAAATTGATTTTAAATTTAAACCTTTGAAGTCAACTTACAAACTTACATTTTTGCTTTGCCACTAATATTCAGAAAATGAGTGAAAACTATCTTACAGTCCTACCATGGTAATAATCTCCTTATGATAAGTCGCATCACATTTATTATCCATTCTATGCTACGAAAAATGAACTTCAGATCTTCAGATCTCTTTTACTGCTGTTTAACACTGCTTCTCATTATAATTCAATCACAATGTTTGACAAGCAAAATTTCAAATGTGCATGACCTCAAACAACTACTTTATAATGAATAAATACATCAGTGAAATTTGAGAAAATTCGAATAATTCATTCAAAAGTTATATTTTTTGCTTTTTCTCGATATGAAGACTACAACTATTCTAGCTGTCACCGTAAGAGAATGGTACAATAAAAATATTTACAAATTTTCGTGTGTGTGTGTGTGTGTGTGTGTGTGTTTTTTTTGGGGGGGGGAGGAGGAGGTCGTTTTTATAGCATAATAACAAAGCACACTAACCTCCTTCAGAAGGCAGGGGGTTATAACCATTGAGGCGAGTCAGTATAAAGACAAGGGAATTTTTTCTTAAAAATAATGACATTTTGTAGAATATGATCTTGTTTTGATATACAGATTGGGCCTACTCTCTTCAGTGCAAGCACTACTCTTCCGTAGGGATCTGCAATAAAAATGTGTATGTGTGTGTGTATTTCTCTCGTTCAGACACCTTTTTGGAACTGATTGGATTTGCTCAAGCATTACACTCATTAAATATTAGCCGAGTGTAAAACCTTAAATGCGGAGGACAATACATTCAGGGAGATGAGAATACAGTCCTTTCAGGAAATTACACAGATCGGGAAGTTGGAGGCTCGTGTGCACGCCACACTCGTTCGAGGGAGGGCGCTCTTCAGTATATGACATGCTAATGAACTGCACTCGAAGTCGTATCGCGTCGCTGCCAGGCATTTTAACATGTTGCACAGTTCATATTTTGAGCTCATCACTAACAAGAGATATGTTCCATAGAAAAAAAAAAGAACAGCATGATAGCCACACATTTTTTTTTTTTAATCTGACAACTAAGAACAGTAGCAAAAATCAAAAGTGATAGATTGTTAACATTGCATACACGTAACCATTAACTTCATGAAATTATTCTATATGGCACCTACATGTTTTAGGAGTGATAATTCATAATAATAAAGCAGTTAAGTAGTAGCCCATCATACTTAAACAGCGGTGGAAGTAATCTTCTTGGTTTCGCGAGCTTGAAGGAACACATGAAACAGTCAAACCGTCAAAATGGAATCCAATTCCACTGATGTTGATATGTTTTGGCACCCTCTGTTGTAACTCGCCATCATGGGAGCAGATTATGTTTTCTTCCTGTAGACGATCATACCGCTATCTTACCGTCTGGTACACGAGTCATACAAGTCATGTTGTTAGGTGGAGCTCTGTCATGTGCTTTAATATCGTATACCCACTTGTAATCTTCATCATCTTAGAGAGAGAAAAAAAAAGTTCATTGAACTTGGAGTATAAAAATCTGGGTTCGTTCTCTCAGTGATTAATTGTAAGGTCAGATTGATTGTCACAAAGCTCTTCAAGTTCTCGCACAGCTGCTGGGTCGTGTGCAAACATATTGGTCCATGTACATAGCGTTTATCACTCTCGATTTAGCTTACTTTCTTCCACTATGATTCATGATTCCGCCTCGAAATTTCCACACCATTCTTGGACTTGATGTTTCAGAGCGTGTCTTCTAGCCAACAATAGTCGCATGTGTTCCTCGTACGCCTTGTCTATATCATCATTGAGCCTTCTCATCATGTTTGCTATTTCATTGCGTTGTGTCTCTATGACCTGAAGGTGGTTTTCTACGGTTTCCTTCTTTGATTTTACTCTTTCTCTTAACTCACTGATATTTTTCGTTAGTTTCTCCTCATGAATGGATGCCCTTTCCAGTTGATGACCAGCTTGCGAGTGCTGTACCATGCCACACGTACCGCAAATGTACTCCCGGCAATGGTTACAGAAATACTCTTCATCAGCGCTTGGGTGTATCTTACACTTTCGTCGCCTCCTTACGGGAACTTTTCCCGAGAGCACCTCGCTCATGGCTACCACTGAGTGGGCAGAGAACGGTGTCCAGATAGAGTGTGTTTTCTCACAAGATGTGCACATATTTTGCCCACAGTCCTGACAGTAGGACACAGCTGGTGGCTTTTCATGTATGTTACAGAGTGTGCAGGTTGGACTCTTGGTTCTCATTTCTTCCAGGAGAGAACACAGCGATACGTTTGTTGGTAACATACACACGTCTCCATTTGGTACCGGCGTTCCATTTCTGCATACAGGGCATATAAGAGTCTCTTGGCTGGGCTGAGTTTGAAAGACACGTTCCAGACAGTCTTTGCAGAAGGTGTGTGAACATGCCAATAATTTAGGTTGCTTGAAAAGTGTCAGACAGATAGAACACTCCAAATTCTGGCTGTTGATTTGATGACACGTTGCCATGGTGATTGCCTATGAAAGGAGAAACAAAGAGGTAAATATATCAGCAGAAATAATACCATGAATATTCATCAGACAGAAACGGGAGGGCAATACAAGGCTTGCTCTTACATTCTTTGCATTTTGTAAAATTCAGTGAAGCAATGAGGCACAACTTTACCATTTGTGTTATTGAATACCGTTTCTCATTTTTAACGAGTAATGCTGATTTAGTGCAGTTCATTTAAATGTAACAGATCACACCCTGCTATCTTGTGAGCCTGTCATAAGATGCTGCGAGTTAAAATAGACGCCACATAATTTACCTTTAGAGACTTGTGGTAGGCCTAAATAAGTCAAACAAGAAAGAGATTCGTCACTATCCAGCACTCTAATGATCACTGCGAATCTACTCTTTGCACCTTCCCTCTTTGTTTGTGTGTGAATCCTATGCTATAGCTCAGCTTTTTGGTCGTTTTGTCACGAGGAAAGGGTTTTCATCTCACCAGTTTGTGATCAAATCCTTAGACGTTGGTTTATTTTCAAGGTGGACAGTGATTGATATCTTTATTCAGATATAATAATACAAAACAGGCAACACCAGTTTTTCTGTTCAGGACAATACTATATGGGGATAAACATGTTCAACAGAATTTAGCAAAATCATAGCAATACCAGAAGAACATGGGAGAATTAATTCCATGCATATTATTTTATTGATCATGCCTTTGTAAACCAAACTCCGTGTCAGGCAACAGTATCATGCGTATAATGCATGGCTATCGTTTTATATGCTTACCAAGTATGCTGCACTTCCGGGTTCAATATTGCTGATTTACGTGTGACTCCGAAGTAAGCTACGGCATGAGATCACAACCTGTGTTATCTGTTCAGCCTGTAGGAAGGTGAGAGTACAAATTAGATTGAATGTGGTCTTACTCTGTAAACCCAAAAAGAGTGCTGGTAGTAAAAGGTAATAAACAACAAAGATGCATTACGCAGCTCTCACAAAATGGCGATTCGAGCAGCTATCAATATTCAAAGGAATATGTGTATCTACCGTGACCTTTTCACTGTGACCCTTTAGAGCTGTTGAAGCGGGGTTTCCCCACATTTCGAATACTGTATGTCTATCTGAAAATCACAGCACCCAATGCAAGTCCCCTCCTACGGCGAATCCTTTTTCTTTTCAGATATTGAATGTGGGGAATTTACTGGAACTATTTAAACAAAAGTACGGTAAAGGACCTCATGAAAAATAATCTGAGGAAAATGAGACATTTATTTTATTTCATTAAAAAAAAAATGATATCCATTTAACTGTTGGCATGTCATGTAACATGGCGTACACTCTATATAAAAATAGCTTTAACTTTGCACATTTACGAGGGCAATTTTGCACCTTTCAGACAAGTTTCACACTGGATGTACATCTAAAAGTGTAACCGGGCACCTTTCAGTTCTAAAAGGTACAAAGTTGCCTTCCGTAAAGGTGTGTTTAGTGCGGCAGTGGTAAAGGGGCAAAGTCGAACCTATATCTCTTTCAGTGTACGTGCACCCTATTCAAAATGTCCCTACAAATTATACTGGATTTCGCTTCTCATTCGATTAATGCTGCTATTCTGATTTAAACACGATTATTTATTTTTTCTTCTGTCAGATTCCATGACGAATATTCTATATCGTTAGACCTAAACTTTTATTTCCATGAAATGTCATGAACAAGAGTCAGAGAAAAAATGCTTCTTTTGGGAAATAAAAACAATTGACATGATTCATGGACCAAACGAAGAGGAAGCACCATGAAAGAGCATTTAGAATTCCTATCGAATTTTAGATGATTAAACAGGGCCAATGGCATAGATATTATTTATAGGACAATATGGATGAAAGCGATTCCTCTCTTGATAAAGGATATTTCTAATGGGTTTCTTAATCACTGAAGTATACTATACACGAAAGGTTCACAGAAGTGCATTCATAAATGCGGAAAACTACAAGCAAAAGTAGAACTTATGGAAAAAGAAAGAACCAGTGATTGTAACCATGAACGACCATGACACTGCAATGCACAAAGTTGTATAACAAGAAATGACAAAATGTAATGAACATGCATAATACTAGTGTGCCAGGTATAGTGGAACTATAACGGTATCCACGGTACGAAATGCGTGGGCTATTGTGGGGCTAAAACGTTCAGCAAAGTCAGCAGGAATCTGAAAAATATTTATCTGTACGACAGGGCTCCTAATTTCGTAAAACGTTGGCATGGTTTCTTTTGCTCCATGCATAAACACAAACATATAGTATTAAAATAAAAAAGTATTAGGATCTACTGATGTGTTAAGAGAGACACAGGTAACATACACCTATGTGAATATTATTTATTGTGCTCACCAACTATCCTGCGTGATGTGACGCCCCCTATGTATTTCCTATGTATTTCTACTTCCAAAATTTCTTGTGCAATGTATTAAAAAAGAAAGGTGATCCAAACTGGTTGCATGTCGCGCCTCTCGAAGGGTGCATATTAAAATTCAAATGAATAATAAACTATTGCCTTACCAATGTGAGCCCAAAGGAGTGCTGTGAATTGATGAGACATCAACATAATACAGGCATACACACACACTCATAATATGGCCTGCATGGTTATTGTTTGTCTTGGGCGTAACCAGATCAAAGGTTCTATGAACCAAAGGTTCTTGTATATATATGGGTAAATGCACGTAGACACAGGCCTGTACATATCATTCTTTTCTCTCTTTTCGTACTCCTCGGTGGAAAATAAAAACGCTGTTCTACCAGACGTGATAATTCATCATAGATTCATTATGGTAGACCCGGTTCCATAATTCATTTTGGGAAAGAAAAGTGAAAACAATGATGGTTGCTATGTGATAATTGTGATAATACTGAAGATAATATGATCAACGACCAACTAATACTTGAATAGAGACTGATGTAAAACCACAATATTTAATACTGAAATGCCACAAACTACGACAAATGCAAATAAACGTAGTGAGTTGTTAGATAAATAGAGGCGAAGAAATCTTTATTAATTAGTCGAAGTATGAATATTTTGACCTCTGCGAACAATGTAGAACGTACACTGACTTACACGTAATCATACACTCACTTTGACAGATGAACACCATGAGAGGCTGTACGCTGGTGTTTTCAATTAAACTTCGCCAACGATGAATGGTCACGAGATTCAGTCTCTTGTTCAGGGCGTCACCGACCCGTTCCACCGCTCCCGAGTACCTTCAGTGGCGATTTCTTGTATCGTT